>LUCH01000304.1:154111-198234 GCA_013368495.1 Paragonimus heterotremus | reverse complement strand
CAAAACAGTACACAAGCCCGACCACCTCGTCACGGTAGCAGTATGGGTCGGGAATGTTCATCTGTTCTAATCTCGCAACGTTTCCAATGCTGTTCGATTGCGCTGTTTGTCTCTGAAGTGAACATTGATGACCTGAAACCCTACCTGATATTGGTTGCGAGATCGCGTGACCTTAAACCCAAGTCCACAATTTTGGTATGCAGTTTACAGCTATATAAGTTTTGAAGTATCGAAGTGATCTCACCTGTCATGTTATTTGTTTAGCCTCTTGTATGTAAGCACGTTGTAGAATTTCGCTTCTGATGGTTTATGTTCTTACACTGTCAGGCCATTCCTAATTCAATACAGTTACCATGGTGTAACACTGTTCGTTCTATGCATAGCACTCTTAAATGTTGCTACTCATTAGATCATTATTTCAATACTAGCCATTTCCCTGTAAGTTCACCTGTTGTTTGCCTAGTCTTTAAACCATACACAAGACACTCCTCACTGTCGAGTTCTGTTTTTATTTCGACATCTGTAGTTCAACACTAATGAGTGCACTTGAAAAGCCTGTAGATCTCTTCATATGTCTGATTGAGTGAATTCATTTTTTGTATGTTTCTAATACTTCTGGACTCCTCTCTTTCAGGGTTTCTACGGGTATGTGCCTGCTGAAGAACGAGGCACGCTTTATGGCGTAGCTGAGCCCGTGCGGTCAGTTTGCATCATTTTAATTTTTACAAAAACCCAGCCTTTACACTTTTCCCCTAGCCTTGTCTACACCATGTGCTCTGTTGTTAAATAATGCTGGTCTATGTTGATCTTGTCAATTTGTCGCGATACTAAAATACTTTTTCATCAAAACAGAAGCAAAACGTACTGCGATATGTTAACATTTTATTTACTCTCATCAGTCACGAACATGAAACATGCCAGTTGTATATATCATACAGGTAAGGAAAAACAGGGACTAGACACGCCTACAAGCACACCAATTATTATATACTCACGACCATGACAACCCGATAGGTTGTCTCAATCACTTTTGTACACATAACGTCGGTTAGTAAGTTGGGATAAGCATCGCTTCACAGAGGTCTAATAACTTCATATTTCGATTGCGCAACAGTATGTTGAATGAGTTTAGTGGGTCAACTTGGTGTCCTGTTGTCATGAGGTGTTTAGCCATCGATGACGTTGAATGTCGAGCCGTCACTGCATCAAATTGAGGCTGGTGCGTCTTTTGTTGCTTCAATCACTTCGGGATGTGTTCGATGACTAGTCGGGATAGTTGTCAATCTGTTTTGCCTATGCAAACGTCAGGATAACTGCAACTGAAATGATACACAACATGGGAGACAGAATAGTTTAGAAAACTACTTTCGCGACTGCAAAGAACTGGTCCTATTGTGGTTTCATCATCATCGTCATCATCAAAGCAGCTATGAGCCTGACCAAAGGATACTGTAGCTCGGGCCGTCGCTCGCCTCAACAGTGACGTGGAATATCCTAGAAGAAAACGCTACTAAGAAGTTTGAAAATTAATAAAAGAAGACCAAGCGGAAGAACTAGAAATTACTTGGATGCAGGTATGCCATTGACTGCGACACACCGCCATCTCGGATAGCGTCTCTAACCAGCGATTTGAGTGATCACGAGGAACACATCCAGGCAGGCGACACCTACCTAATTCGCTCAGTGGAACAATGAGGGTCTTCACATTTCGTGACCACGTTGTTGCTTGACTACCATGTGGTTTCACTCAACTGGTGGTGATCTCAACATATGCTGCTCGGTACGGTAAGCGCTCAGTTGGCATACGAAGTACGCGGCCTAACCATCGCAAGCTATGCACCGTTATTAGTTTACCAACTGATCGCGCATCCCGGAATACGCGTCGGCGAACTACTACATTGCTCACGCGATCAGTCCACTTAATGTGGGCTATTTCGCAGAGACAATGATGGTCAAACACAACAAGCCTGTTCATATCGTCCTTGCGAACAGGCCACGTTTCCAAACCATAGAGCAAAACAGAACGTACACAAGCATTATATACTCTTCCGTTCAGCGGCAGCTAACGTCTTTTCGACGCCACAGATGACGCAGTTTGACCAAGGCAACTCGTGCCTTTGTAATCCTCGCTGAAATCTCTTCGGTAATATTACAGGCTGACGAGATAATGCTACCCGGTTATGTGAAACTGTTCACAGTCTCAAGCGGATGATTTGCAATAAAGGAGGAACGGCAGTGCCCCAGTCTTGAAGCAGCACTTTGCACTTTGAATGTGCGTAGCACACTCCATAGGAACTAACCCTGTCACTCACCTTGTCCAGCATGGTTTCTATTTCTTCGGCAGATGGGCTAAATAAGACAATATCATGCGCATACTCCGTCTGTCAGCCTAGCACCAAGAAGAAGCTCAGCACCAAGCTCAGTAGACTCCTCACGCACGCATTCCAGAATGTCGTCCGTGAAAAATTGAACAGGAAAGGGGAAATCGGAGGACCTTGGCGAACGCCACTAGAAGTGATGAAAGCCTGAGACAGTTGTCCACAATTTCTCACTCTGTTTGCATAGTAGGCATACAGTGATCTCAACAGATTGAGGTATTCCCTGGTACTCCCTTGCGGTGGTTTGAAATAAACACAACTGCGCAACCGCATACGTTCGAGCCAGAGCAGATTTTACCTTGTGCTTTAACTCGTTGGCTAGATAGTCACCCTTTCGGTTTGCCATGATTGTGAGTACATAATAATTGGTTTGCTTGTAGGCGTGTCTAGTCCCTATTTTTCCTTATCTGTATGGTATATATACTACCTACTGGTCTTATTCCTTCGGGTTTACATCGGATACGTGGTGTGTGAGTGGAACCGCAAGTGGTGCAGCGTAAGCCACTTGGGGTGTTTGTTTAACGCACAGGCGTCCTTTGGCTTCGGTCACTGTGACAGGCTAGTCCGTCTCGGATGCCGCCAACCATGGTATATATAACTGGCATGTCCTACGTTTGTGAGTGATGAGAGTAAATGAAATGTTAACATATCGCAGTATGTGTCTTCTTTCTGCTCTGATAAAGTGGTCGAAGCGAATTTAGTGTTTTAAATTGATATATCTTTCTGGGAGTTACTTTGCGTGATTGTGGTATATTACATTTCAGAATTGTTGACGATAGCTGCACCGAGAACATTTTCGTCTACAGTTTGACATTCCTCTTTTCATGCATGCACTTGTGGAGTGGAACAGCCCACTCGCCATCCTTTTAAATGCACTGTTGACTGCGTTCTTGACAGGAACGGAAGTCTTCGTCCTTGTTGTCTTTTTAAAACCATGTTTCGTTTAAAGCAAATGAGGCGTATTTTGATGCAACGCTAGGATTCCTATATTTTACATCATCGCTTGCGTACCTCAATTCACTTTGTCGAATGCAAATTAAATAAAGATTCTGTCAACTGTCTTGCCGTGGTGGTTTGGGTGGTGTTTCACTGGTGGCTTATGACCGTTTGAAATATTAACCTGGCTACGCAGACCATTGTCGCTCTGAATCGATCACACTGAGAAACCAGTCGGCACCTATCGGTTTGTTTCTTCACAGAATAGTAAAGGACTCCCTCAATTAGATCAGAATCATGTTGGAAGAATCCAATTTTTCAACCCTCTATTGTGGGTGCGAAGAACATGCTGTCCGTTGTGTTATTCGTAGTTGGTCATTATTAGTGTCTTTTCCGTATGATTTCGTGTTCTCTGGCACGAAATTCTGATGCTTGAGACAGCCCATATCTCACAGTGAACCTCACATTGCTTGTAAATAATGACACTACTTGTAATTTACAAGTAGCTATTAATATTACGAGTTTTGGCCTACCAAACATTGCTCTCATTCACATTCCCCGGGAAGATGTAGAATTATTTCCACAATCGGATACTGATCGTTCTGGGTGGTGTTTTCACTTCGTGGATCACACCCGAACAGTCTAATTGCGATTGCATAAGTGAACCGACTATCTTTCAAGTTATCAGGACTCTTCCTAACATGTTTAAAGAACGTGAGCACTTTAAACTTTGCTATTCTATGGTATTCGCTTGCAACTTATTGTGTTGATTACGCACGCTCCATACCGAGGCAGGTGGTAATGTTATTTACAAGCGGCTTGGTATAAAAGGAAATAGCATGATGTGAATTTGTTAATGCCACGCTATCCATCATTTTATTGTCATTCAGTAACACCATCACAGACGATGGGCTTACTTTTTGTCCTGAATTGGCGACTAGCATCAGTCATTTGTGCAATAGAAAAGAGTAACTTTTTTGCGCATTTGGATTACTTTAACTTAAGGCAAAAATGTATTTTATGGCAGCCGTGATGAATACTGTAGAGTTGCATGGATCGTTATCGAAGAACGTCCCCTACAGTCAGGCGTTAACTTGATGTGGATTCCACAAAACGAGATATGCAGACTCATGCATTCACACAATTCCTACATTGTGACCAGTGTTTGGTCCACAGGGCGTAACTATTTTGCGTCCTTGCCACTCTTCACCTCACCCGAGTCTATCTCAAATACAGGGTGGAGTTTGACTTGCCAGGGCGATATGTTAAGATTCTTCACGAATGGCTGTCGCTCAAATTAGCTAATCTTGGTCTAACTGGACTGTCCTGTTGTTTTTTCTTGCAGTAATTAGGTCTGTTTGAGTTTACCCGAAATGTTCCTCGTGTAGTCCTTGGAGGTCTGTTTCTTCAAAAGAGTTCCCTAAAGCAAGCATTTTCTGTCTCGTAAAAATGTTTCCGGAACGAGATTGTTCCTTCCTAAGAGAGTTATTTCTAATACTTTATAGTAATAGCTGGAAAACCGGTTTGATTCTTGTTTGAACCCATCGAGTAAACATAAAACTAATGAGATTTTTTTTGCGGTAACGCTAGTTTCACGAGTCGAACCGCTTATCCAGTGGACCGCGAGTTCTGTTGACCCCGTTTGTAATGTTTATTTTTTCGAACCCCGTTACTTCGCATGGACACAGTCCACCTGTTGCATCGTGGAACACCCAAACTTAGAACGAATATTCTGACGAAATATCCTAAACCCCGACCGATTGCACACGACCCATGAATTACAACACGGCATGTAAAGGCAACAGAGGAGATAAAGACAGCAGTCTACCAATAACGTTTGAATTCACTTAACCCACCGACCTGACCGTCGAAACTGCGAATATACTTATACAAACTTGTGATCTTGAGTGCTGCGTGAAGGCAGGAACAGTTATTCAAATGAACATAAAGTCCGCATCACAGGAATGGTGTTAGATACGTCTAGCTTGATTTCAGATTTCTGTTCTTATGGTTAGACTTACCATACTCCTAATAACAACTTTTAGACAAAAAGAAAACAAATTATTCGCTGTGTAATATTTCTGAATGTTACTTACCATTAAGTCGACACACTGCGACAGTTTTCGTCCACATTTGTGCTCAATAGACACCTATGTTCTGTAGTGTTCTTTATTTCTTTTGACCGTTACATCTGTTTGAATATTGTTTTGGAAAACTTTCATAGAGGAACCTGACCTTCAACTTCGTAAGGGAACGGAATTTCAAATATTCCCTCGAGATTTCCCCTTAGTTCAACAGACTTAATTACGTCCAGTATCTGTGACTGGAAGCCAGCTAGTGTTTTTATTCGACTAGAACTTGTTGTATCTGACAAGTGTGTTTGGTCAGCTGCCAAGATTAGTCAGTTATCCCAACGATGCTTTTCTGAGGTTGATCTGCCTGATGGCATCTAGTTAACGTATAACATAGTGCGCACCATCACAGTGAACTACTTGTGCTGTAGAAGCTGTAACCCTAGCTTAGTTTACAGTAATGACACATTTTTGTGATATCGTTTCTTCATCATTAACTGTAATTTTTTAAAAATCGCCTCCATAGGAATACACTTTTGCATTGTCCAAATAATCACTTCCGGTTAGCATGCAGAAGCCACAATGTCAACGGTGTCGTTTGGTCTGCAAAACACACTCTTTCAACCTTCATCACTGTTCATTACGGATCAACCGATCAGTTTGTCGCAGCAATGTTCACGGTGGATGAATTCAATCGCAAACTTGAAGTACACATTTTGGGTACCAGACCTAGTTATCAAATATTTTAGCCAGCGCAACCATTGCGACAGAGAGAAGATAGACCGACCTTTCATTGTCACTGCTAAACAGCTGCTGCGTTCCGAAATGTGCTTGATAAATTGATGATGGATTTTTCCTCAGCTATTTTTCTTGTGACATTTTTTCATCTGAAGACCGTAACCGAATGTCGAGTTATTTTCTTTTCGGACGACCGTTCAACAGACTCAAATGTCCATCTGCACTCTCGACGTTCTCTGATCTGTAAACCTATCGTTAATCATGCTTCCAGCTAAGTATCGATTCACAGTTTATCCACTATTCATATTTGTCGGAGCTGTGGTTGTTTTCCTGTGACAAGCAATCCTCTTATGTTTTGTTTGACACCCATCACATTCATTCAAATCGCATTCTTTCCTGTATATTTCATATCCTACTCTCTGGGTCGTGACTTTATGATTTAATCTATCTCTTGCTTATTTCTTCCAGTCTGTGTGACAACACAGATGATGAGGATGATGATGTTTGCTCAGAAAGTTTCTACCGTAACTATTCCGTTCTCCCTTCGGATCCTTCACAAACTACCGTCAATGTCCCCGGCTCCTCGGAGGATAGGCAATTGTTCCTATCCGATGTCGAAGTAAGTTTCTTTGATCCGGCAGACAGTCACACGAGCATGTGGACTCACTTTTCAAGTTGTATCTGTGCACTTTTCGCTGGTTCCCTTCAATTAGATTGTTTTTTTTTAATTTGACGTGTGTTTTGTTACCGATTGATTATTCGACATTTCACACCTGGCCGCATCTTGCCCAACACAGACCTCTAAGTGTGTAACCAGATGCCTCCATTGTTCTGTTGGTTTTGTTCATTGTAATTTATTTCATCAAGTTACTTCGGTTCGAAGGAAATTATTTCAATCAAGTCGGTAAAGTACTTTATGCACCCTTGTAGTTCATGAAGTTGGTCGATTGCGAGACCGCTTTAAGCTGAAGACAGATGTTGTTTAGTTCTGTCCTATTTCTGCGTTGTGTACTCCAGTTAATCGAGGTAAGATATCTTCAGGTACTCGAATATCGGTTATGTTAGCCCTTTGGCAATGGCATGGTCCTTAACAGATTCACTCGATCAGTCCTCATGGATGAGTACACTTTAGTTAGTAGTACAGGCATCGGTGCCGTTCACACTGTCTATTAAATGGTTACAAACAATAAAACGAAACACTGAAAGTTGCATGCATGCTGTTTTTGCAGATAGGATCTTACTGTCATGCATGACATAAGCCCATTGCTGTTTTGTGGTTGAATTTATTTAGAGTAGTTTTGCATGGTATGCGTCATCACTCCCATTTTTGGTTTGGAGCAGTCATTCGGATTTTAACTGTGATTTGTAATCCTGTCACTCATTCTGGTCAGGCTCATGGCTGTTATGATGATGATGATCTGTATGCGCTTATGCGGCCCCTGAGGTATGTTAGTTTCTCGTCAACGGCTCACCATCGAGGGTGACAGCAGACAGAGAAGCCGGCTGGTTTCTTGCAACAGAATCTTGCGATTGGAAGATGCAACGGTCATGCCAAACCGATGATCTGCTATCTTTGATCTACTTAGAAAGTCTGGACTCCTTATGCATCATTGCAACTCAGAGTAATGTTGTCTGCCCACTCAGGGTTAAACACCTGGTAGAATTTCCACACCATCATATTCACAGTGTCAGTGTTCTTTTTAGGATGCAATGCTCTTGATAATGATGAGACATAACGCTAATGAGTAATGCACTGGAAATTTGCCTCAGTTCTGTCATCTGGGCAATTTAGTCTTGGCAAACGGTTGTCGCGAATTCAGCTTTTTTTTAAACTAATTCGTCCTTTACACTTAGGAAACAAGGATTCTGTTCACATTGCCGTTTCCGAATATTTAGTTATAGTCATCAACATAGAGTGCTTTCGAATCCAGTCTCTCTATAGAATCTTATTTAAAGCAATGGCCTACTGTCTCATTTCCTTGAATTACAACACGCTGGAAGCTCCTATCCGAGCCTTATCAGAACTTAGTCCAGTATCACTAGTGTATGTGCTACGATGTGGATGATATTACTGGACAACTTTGCTTGTTTTCACATCAGACGACTGAATTGGGTTCCATGGGAAAATCGTCTACAATTTTTGTCAACGACATAACTTTGCCATGTGAATAAGTTGTTGTTGAGGTTCATCAATATTATTTTATGATCGTGCCGTGTGGTCTCTTATTATCTTTCATTCAGATTTTATTCTTGTTCCATGGACTTGGATGTTTGCAAATTGAACTGCCGAAAAGGAGCAATTGCGAGGCCCAGAATGTACCTATTTCCAATCCGGTTAGTTGTCGTGAACGGTGTACTATTTCGGTAGTTCTGTTAGCTAGTTCAACATTGCTCCGTTCTGTTTTCCACATTAACGAGCTTTTCCTAAGCGATCCGTGGACTTGCAAGGCTTTCTGTTTTGAGGTAATTTGAAGCACCAAATGGTTATTGCCGAAGTCCGACCGTACGCTTGTACGGTAGAGCTTTACAACAGCATGGTGAACAGTAGGCCCCCTATGCATACAACAGAACTAGCAGATGAACTTGAGTACAATGATCAGTCATCCAACCAGGAAAGATCACAATCCAGTCTCAGTAGGGGTGGACAAAAGACTAGTTGAACTAGTGTATCACTGGTAATGAGTCATGCACAGCTGCACCTTATAAGCGCACACTCGTGTTGTTAGCACACACACGTTAGCGAGGCACATCGTTACATATAGAAAAAGCTGCACTCCGTGTAAACCCCTTTTCAAGAAGGCGCAGCGGTTACCATAACCACTGCGAGTTAACCGCTTTAGTTGATGTTTGGGCATTATGCCGAAGGTCACAGGTGTGTTTCGTGTATGAACTAATCGCCTGAACTGAGTGTCATTCTGTCTTTCCCATGAGAAAAGGCAGTTAATTTTATGCCTCCCATAAGACTTGTCCTTAGCCGTTACGCATTAGAATGACCTTGGGAAATCAAGTGTTGCATGTTGCGAGTCCAGTCAGAGCAAACCATGAGGATCACTGGTCTGTTAACAAGAAATGATATTACCCGATGTATCGATACAACGTAGCACTTCATCATGAGAACCACTGAATGGTTTAAAACGTTTACGTGACCACACCTCACTTGCTACCATGAGAACTGGTCAACGCGACAAAGACACGAGAACTAAAAGCTATGGGTGTTGTGACAACGAAGCTGATCGTCCTCGTTGTGATCTGTCCCCTAGATGTATGCAATTGATTCAAGTGTTCTGCTTAAATGTAACCTCACTCCTACAAGAATAACTGCGAATACGCCTTTTGAACGAAACGTTATATGATAGAATGTGATGTTCCAGACCTTTTATCTATTGTGCACCATTTTGTGTCTGAAGAACTAATCTTCCTAGTTGCCTTAGCTCTTCGTTTTTTTAAGGTTATGAATGAATTCACGGATTATTTGGTGAGCACTTTTCATGCGTTCATTCGTAATCGGTTGCACAATCACTGCCTACCGGAAAAAATACACGTAGGCTAACTTAATGTGTAACAGATGAAATAAAGATACAACATTTTGTATTGCTGTCGAAGTTAGGTGGAAATTGAAACGAGCTGTCACTATAATATCTTCATTATCATTTTCAAACATACACTCTATAGTGTATCCCCATGAGCATATTAGTGAGTTGGATGCCGCCTGCCGTTTAAGTAGTTAATAAAACACTCTCCGTTTGAAATTCTAATTCGAACCATGATGATGCGTTTTTTACTGGGTTTTTTCCCTACTTCTAAGCAGCTCCGTCTGTGGTACTACCTGTGCTCCTGTGTGCCTCTGGTTGAACCGTGTATCCATCCGGACCAAGCTCGTTCGGATAACTCTCACCAGTTTCGTGAGGCGGAATTGGTGCTCCTACGACGGTACGCAGCCTATGTGTACTATCGCTCTCGAGGCTGGATTCCCCGCTCTGGACTTGCAATGGGCGGAGTAGACTTTTTGCTATATGCCCAAGGTCCGGTCTGGAGACATGCTCCTTTCGCGGTCCTAGTCGATCGTGATGATGGAAAACCGTTGTTACCTTGTGCGGACGTCGCGACGCACACGCGGGTCGTTCATTCAGTTGGTAAGGTAAGCACCTAACCAAATTGAACTGAAGGTGGTTTCGGTCGTTGTTGCATAGCTGACAGAAGACTGGGAATCACTTTGGCTTTTCCTTCATGACACTCGCCAGTGTCAAAGTCATCTTATTTACGTTTGTGGGCCCCTATCGTATTAACACCAAAACTGCGGAAGCACCATTAACCTTCGAACTATCCGCTGGTCTTTCAGTCTATTCTAAACACACCAAAGCTCATGCTAACAGGTTCACAACGCCAGTATAGTTGAGTATATCCGTCGAAGCTGCATCATTTGCACAATTGTCTTTCTTTGTATCTGTAGTGAGGTCATAAGTAGTGTGAATACTCACGACCGCAAAACACTAGTGCCCCTTCTCTCTTCGTCAGCTGACTAAGCTTTGTTGAATCACTGATATTTGGGCCATATGCCATCTAAATCAACAAAGTTCTCATAGCGTTGGTTGTTCGCCCACTAGCAACGGTTTTGAATGTGGACACGCCAGTTCCCTATATTCCTAAGAGATAACGCCTATTTATTTGATATCTAAGTTATTAGCATTTGTGCTGATTTTCTGACGCAAATGCCAAATCAGTCGGAGAAATTTGCAATCGGCAAACGACGCTCGCAAAGCTGGAACGACAAAACTCTCCCTATTAACAGCTCACTTGTAAATAACCCAAGCTACTTGCAGTCGGTTATCGCGCTCGTTCCAAAGAACCACAAATCTATATGATTAAAATAGGACAGATTTCGCGTACACAGATATTTCCGGCTACTTACATCCGAGTGTATCATATAGAGCTGTGTTTTCGGTTGAGTCAACTGGTCAGTGGAAGATTTGCAATATAACATCGCCTGTACGAAAGTCACCAAACTGCACTGCAAGGAAAAAAATCGCTACTGTTGTACGAATATTTCGTGATCTTATCTGCAACTTTGTGTCCGAACTGTCCAATTCTCTTTGACTTATCCAAGACAATGGTGAGAATGAGACGTATATTTGATTGAGAAAATCGACCTATTCACTACACTTGGGGTTTGTATCTGACCGAACGCGGGAACTTTGCTCGATGATGTAGACAAGGGAGTATCTTCAGCCCAAATGTAAAAATTATCTGTCGGTTTTCTCCACAAACTTCTTTGGAGCGCTTTAGTCCTCAAACTGAGCCTTGATACAAGGAAAATTGCGAATCCCATGGAGACGACAAAATTCGGCAATAAACAAATCTGCCGAAGGGTTCTGACTGTAAAGTGGACATGCTAGTTATTCCATAAATAATGGAAGACACTTGTAACGCGCTTGTTGTTTGCTTTGATCATACTCGTACGTCCGAACATTCATTTTAGCCTCTAAACTGCAATACAGCATACGTGTACCTGTCCGCTTGAACCAGTACTGCAATGGTGCAACGCTTGTAACTTACCGTTTGTGCATGAATTGCTGTCATACTGCTGTTTCATTGCCTAGTCACATATGATATCACACATTTTAGTTGGTCTTCGAGCAGCCTTTCTGTTGACGCGCTAAAAATATCGGATTTGCTTGTAGACTCCACGACACAAGTACACTGACCCTTTCTGATTGCTTCCTGTATGCATGCTCAATAAAACTGACTTGCTAACATAGTTGGACGCTCTCTAGATAGTTAACACTTTTCTTCAATCTACTTTCCTTTTTAGCGTCTCATTTTGTGCCGTGTTAGTCTACCTCCATTGGAGGATTATCACACTAATCCGTGGGACGCGATTCGGAAAGCAACCGTAGTGGTGAGTTCAACCCAGTCAGGTCCCCACAAGTTTTTCCTAACCATCTCTCTTGTCTTACAAGCTCTTCATCTCACACAGGTCCCGAATGGTTAGCAACATGGAGGATTCGAGTTTGCGGCTGCTGAGTCAGAACCAGTATAAGGATTTCAGCACGCCAAGGCAAACCGAAACAGTACATGTCTGAGATGACTCAGTCGTCATTTATCATGATATTAGATAGGAGTCGGACTACTAATAGCGGTTGACTGTCCACGGTAAGATCAAAAAGTGGTCGAACCACTTGGTACATTAGTTAAATTTTGAAGTTCCAAACATAAAAATAGACATAATTTTCAAGGTATCACCTGAAATGTGTTAGGGCTTCAAGTTTAAATGTTGGTACCATTATCAATTGTTTCAAATCAGAAATGCAGTCAAACACACAGTGGACCATCGACCAACTGGGTCTGACTGACTAGCTTTTGACTGTGTTTGGAAATGCTTGTGTTAATGCGCACTTCTGATGACGGTCCTTCTTAGTTGTGCTGTTTCCTTCATCCCTCCAGTACTCGTTACATGTTCATCATGAATAGACGTTTTATGTTTAAAAATCAAAAGCCTTTATCGTTTGCCGTTTCACAGGAGACTCTGATCGATCACTGGAATACAAACTACAAATGAATACGCGCCTCATGATCAGTCGTGGGTATTAATACATGTATATACTGCGTTTATTAGAACACGCACTTCGTTTTTTGTAAAACACCAATTGATTCCTGTCGTTCGCCTTTGTTTTTGCTTCTCACGAAGGATCAGATAACATTTGGTGCGTCAAACAATGGTCGAGATGGTCTTCCACTCACGTACCTTTAGTGGTATCGATAGTTACGCCCCCCTCCCCCCCCCGAGCGCAACAAAAATATAAGGTGTCAAGGAAATCGCATTCTACCGGATTGTCATGTATGAAGCTCCCAATAAAATCAATGACGCACTTCGCGAATCGCCTCACAGCCACCGATATGTCATCAAAGGTGAATACATGTTCGCGAATGCGGACGGCGAAATAGTATAGGTTGTAAATAAAAGAAACATTTTTGTTCTGCAGAGCATAGCGGTGTGTCACTACGCATGTCGGACTACTTGACGATAAAGAGGTCCTGTCAGTCCAACCGATTTTGACGTATTCGTCAGGTCTTCCGAAATCTCGCGAACGTCCTGTTTGCAGGTTGCCCTGCTCAGAGTGCACACAGTCCACGACTCCAAGGAAAATGGATATAATTTATTTTTCTACAATTTTCATCCTCTTCTAAACCCATCAGAAGGGATATAGAACACTGGATGGCAATTAATTACCTCATCACAAGCGATGACCACGAAACTAGTAGCCAACCGTTTCTGCTCCTCAATCTCAAGCATCCTTCGTTTACCGCACGAATGCAAATCTGAAAGGAATCAACTAGGTGTCAGGACTTAATAGGTTCCTTTTCGACTTATTGGAACTGCAACACAACGTACTGGCAATTCCTTGTAGACTGATCGCCTGATGTGACCAACGTATGACATTGGAATAATGAAGACAACCAGTCTGAGCATTCAAGGATATAATGCGTGAAAGTAGTACAAATGATAGTACATATGGAAAAGTATGCTGAAGAAGGCAGAAAGACAACAGTTGATAGAAAAAGGCGTAATAAAAATGATGGACTGTACGCAAACAGAGTATGTCACGACACTGTAAAGCACAGCCAAATTTGATGTGGTCGATTGGTGCATTCGAATGTCACAAAAATCACGACATCGAGCAATATGAAGTTGATTGTAACGTTTTGTACAACAGTTGAGATTAGGGTTATGTTGTTCATGATCTACGAATCATCCGTTTTGCCGTCTGAACAGGTCGGAGAAGAGTAACGAGGACGTTTCGATCAGGAAAGGAAACGTGGAAAAATATTTAGTATTCCGTTTGGTAGGAAAAACTGAGGTAATAACGCATCGCTTGTTACTTTTACTGATCCCGCTTAGAGACAAATTTTGCTTCTGATGCCAAATGATGCTAGTAACAATACACCGGACTGGAAACATTGTTTTATATTGTATCTCGTAAGAGAATTGATGGCGCAACTGCCATCCTGAAGCAACCTTCTACCGAGGAAACGCGCTTCTGATTTAACGTACTCCAAGAGCACTGTGAATGAGTAAGCAACTGCGACGGTAATGGACGATAGCGCTCCGGTGATTCATCGTGGGAAGATTGTTATGCAAAGCTCAACCTGATTGTGGTTTGCGCACACTTCAAATAATTAGTGGACGCTGTTGCCCAACCGGAACAGCAAGGATTGCGACTGACGCAGAATGTTGTGGTTGCCTAGATACGCTGTCTAGAATGTGACGGCCAGGTAACAGGGTGAATGGTGACATCAACAAATTCTGGGTAGTGGCGAACAATACCATTACCGTAAGTTCTGTATGGAGACTAATCCAACCTGTCCTGCAACATTAGGCTTACCAGATCGTTACAATTATGTAGGTGTTGACTTTGAGCGCTGATTCCGTGAATTTAGATACAACAGCCCACGTATGGCTGCATTCCTTCTGTACAACAGTACTCATTATACATACAGTTTCCAAAGTATGTTAATGCGCTTAATATTGCTATCTCTGACGCGTACAAAACCGGACCCAAACAATGACGTTATCAAGAATTTCCAAACATTGCTGCAATAGACAGAAACAGAAAACCGTTATAACCTGTATGCTATCTATCCGGAGGCCAATTAGTCAGTTATCATAGTCCTCCGGAAGAGTTAGCCCACTAGACTAGTTGTATGTTTTGAATACACGTTTATTTCCACTGCTTTTAGCGCTCACTGTCTGGATTACCCTAATCTGCACACGACAACAGCTCGCTGGAACTGAGTCAGCCTAGTTATGACCGGCGAGCAGTAATTGATGCAAAACGTTACTACCACTCCAGTGATAGCACGACTGGGTACACAGCAAAAATAATGAATACTCAGATACATGACTAGTGCATACCGAATCTGCCTCTACAGTAGGATCACCTAGTAGGCCTACCCAAGATAGGTGTCCTGGCCCGGTGCCAAGTGCGTGTTTATACAATATTCATTTACTTCCTGGACTTTTAGAAGGGAAAAATTTTCCAAAATGTACGATTTGAAAAATGGAACTAAATTCCAGACGCGGTTATGTATTCACTTGCCTGAACTTGCACATGCGGTTGCACATTTTCTGGTGGCTGTAAACAGACAGAGAAATAAGGAAGAAAAAACGCAATTTTACAAGATCTATTATGGATTACCACTAAAGCAACCTATACGCACTATTGTTACAGTAATCGGTTGAAATCACGCAAGTAATTGCAGTTTTCTCGACAGCACAAGTAGACGTAAACAGTTCACAGGGTAAAGGGCTGCCCGTTGAATCAGTAGCAGGAACAGCTTGCATTTAAGCTGAGATACAGCAACATACCCGGAGTAAAGGAACCTCACATTTAGACTTTATAATCGGCGCATGATCCTCTTTACATCTGCATGACATTGTCGGGCCATTCATCAGCACAATAACCGCTTCCTAAAGAGGACACTCACGAGACTTTGGTGAGAGGTGACTGTTAACTCTAGAGAGTAAACGAAATCGTGTTAACAACAAAAACAGCCGAGGTTTCTTGTCTCTACGAGAATACCCAATGTAAGAAAATACATATGACATTAATATATTTTGGCAAAGATGTTTGTGTCTGTCCTGGTTGAATTGGAAAAGTACGCAGCTTATATTGTTCAACAACGGGGAAACCTTGTACAAGTTTTACCATTACACAACGCTTGCGGTGTTTAGACGAGACCTAACTGCGAAAAATCTCAACTTCGACTGGATTCGAATCAACGACAGTAACAGCAAACATCGCAAGTGCTCTACCAGCTGAGGTACGGAAACAGAAATTTCACCTCTGGACAGAGTAATCCACCCAGTTCGTGGTCATATGGAATACACTAAACGACCCGGGAGACTGGCTGCCCAGGCAGGATTTCTCAACCAGTTCACACAATGAATTGTCTTACCTATAAGCAGATTTCATGATCTGTAAGACAATTTCGAAGAACTTGGGTTCGGGCAACAGTGGATTCCAACGTGAGCTACTTGAGAAATCTTGCTTAGCAGTCGATTCACTGAATCATTTGGTGGATTCCACACAACACAAGAGGTGGGGTGGGTAAGAGAGCCCAAATGTTAAATTTCTGAGCCCCCGGCGTGATATCGCACATCGTCTGGTAGAACATTGGTTAAGTCTCAACATGTTGTTTTTGTTGCTAGTTCGAATCCAATCGAAGCGCACATTTTTCGCAATCGGGTCTTCGAGAAATTGCGAAATCTGTGACATTATTTGCAAGCAGTACTTGTGCTATGGACAGGGAGCCGAGTAAGATAATGGTGCATCGTTTCTGATTTGTTCAGTAACGCCAATCCTGTTTCGCTCCCGATCGTTCCACTATCGTGTCTTCACGATGTGTCACCCGAATCGGAAGTCGGTAACCGACGTGTAACCAGGTGTTACTCGAACAGATTTTCGTCGCCCAGTAAGGCAGATATCGCATGAGATCAAGTTTCCGTCTTGACTATATAAACGTATGAAATTTTGTTCACATTAAAGTGTACTTTTCTCTGTATCGTCCCATCCGAGCGGCGGAACAGAAAGACGTCTAGAAATGAGACAGTTTCGGGTGACGGGCTTCACGATAAAACGGATGTTCTTCCGAGCTGACTTGAACCGCTACAGTATTTCTTTAGAGTTCATTGGTTCGCTCGCTACATTTACAATATCATTTGTATATCGTTTATAAAGAGTGAGCAAGTTAATCTGCGTTATTAAAGCATCATTTTCAAATCTACTTATAAAAGTATTACCTAGTAATGGCTCCAATGCTATCCCGTACTTGTGTAGACACAATCTACAGGAAAATTGAAAGTGAAGGCTATAGATGCAACGATAGAGAAACCGTTTTAATTATTCTACCGATAATTCCACGGTTATGCAGTTATTTTCAAGAAAGTCGCCCAGAAGCTCAACTGTCTCACTGAGAGGGACATACGTGAATAGGGATGCTACATCATGCGAGAATATCCTTCTCCGTGATATGTTTAGCTCCTTTGAGATTTCGACAAATTCGAAAGTATATCGGAAATTGTGGACTGCTAACTGACGCCCTACAGGGTATTGTATCTCGATTGTTCATTCCGCAGTTGTATAATATGGGAAATCACATTCATTCGTAGGCGACGGTATGTGCTTCACAATGATGACAGTGTGGGGACGTTATCAGCTAACAATCAGATCGCAACTATTTCAACATGTCAAATGGCTCTGCGTTCACCTTTAGCAGCCCTGATTAATGTTTAAGATGGCGACATTGAAACGAAAAGAAATCCACTAAATCGTTTCGTTGATAGCGGAAAACGCGAATTTCAAAAACACCAGCTGATCTTTAAAAACTAGGTGGGTTGTTTTAATTAACATGGAAGTTGCAACTATGATTTTAAATGCTGCGTCCTGCAACGACAGCCGCGGCTACGAACTGATCAAAACAATGAAACATCGCCTTGGCGGCAGTGAAAAAGTTCTACTTCCCCGATTAGCTTTAACTGTACCGGACTACACTCGGTTGTAAAGAGGAGAAAAACTGAATACTCATTTAACCTGTCAAATGCGCATACCTTCAGTTGCGTTGACTCATGGGTGTAACCAGCAGATCAAATGGAAGTGAGTTTAAATCTTAGTTTAGTCATCTAAGCATAACATACACCTTAGCTAGACCTCCAGGTTGTATCCTTGACCTTCAGAGTCGTTATTGATGGTGGCGCATTACTGACCTGACGGTTAAACAACCTTACTAAACAATAATTGTCATACATGACAAAATATTTGTGACACAGATCTATGTTTAACTGCTATACAACCACGGAGACTAAAATCCAGTCACAACTAAGAAGCAAAACAAGTGGAAAGGATGAGATTTTAGTGCCGAGAAGACCTGTGTATGAAACCAAACATGCAACACAAAGATACACAGAGTCCAAAAGCTAACAGCTGAGTTGTAAATAAAAGTGAGGTGTCGTCAGCCTCACGTTTTCCATTTTACTTCACAGACAACTCAGCCGCACAGCGACAACTTGCGTCCCTAAGCTCGAACAGTGATCGCCTTATCTAACGTCCTCAACCGCTAGATGAACTTGATCTAAAGTGGCTAATCCCTTCGTAATAAAAAATAACCCCGACTTGAAGACAATGTAATCAGCATCAAGATGCCCACTCTTTGCGAACAGATAACCGTGTTGCCCGTAAGGATGAGACGACATAAGCACCAAAACGCAAGTAGCTTCCAAGCGACATCCGCGGTTAGATGATTACAGGTCGATGAAAGAAAAAAAGGCAGTCTGGATTAACTAATGATATAAACAACGAGGCATGTCATATTACTGAAGACCGCATAATTATCATTGTTTATATTCAACGTAGCTCTAGAGCCTTTTTCAGATGTGTTAGCTCATTCGCCTCAGTTCAGTTGGGCAGAACGATGGGAATTAAAAACGTTCTATTTCACGCTGAAGAGCTTATTTAAACGGATTTTGCAGTCAACGAGCTCATTCCAATGATCTACAGAGTCCCATCCGAGGGACAGGGAGGCATCTTGCGCCTGAAATTGTGAAGGCTACGCCGATGTATAATAGATAACAGGAGTTACCAACGGTGAGTGTCGCACAGGACATTCGTCTGGTAGAGATACCAGTAAATTAGTAGTGATGGATGACAAGGCTGGAGAAGCGATTATGCTGACATTCAGTGAAATGTTTCGACGCAGCTGCGGGATACGGCCAAAGCCTGTAGTAGATGGATCGCGGACAACACGAGAGATCAAACCAGTCGCCACTGGACGTAGTCGACCTAACAGACAAAAATCTGATCGAAAACACCAGTCAAATGAACAGAACACAAAGAAGTGTATTGGACCTTTGAAGAGATGGCTACGCTCTGGTTGATGAATGTAACCGCAACAGTGGCGCGGGGACGTACGAATTAGATAATAAGGATCGTACTTTATTGAAAGACTTTAAGTCACACTAAGTTCGCACACAAGTAGATTCAAACTATTGGTCTGACACATTAGTGGGAGTGCAAACAAACTAAAAGCAGTAACTTTCACTAACTGTGAACCTACCAATTCATCCACCTCTTCGATAGAAGCCGTAGAAATAACATGTTTCGATAGGTTCTTCGGGTTAATCCCCTTTGGACCACGGCCTTTGCGCATCGGACGAGCAACTTGTATCGACTGATTCGAAAAGAATGAACAAGGATTTGTGACAAGCATACTCTATGTAGCCGAATGGTGAGTCCATGGGTTGAGGAACAACGAATGACCTTCATGTGAACGACAGCGACGAAATAAGCCAGCCATTGTGGCAAAGAGGCTGATATGAACAAGAAACGTTCGTGTCTCTAGACCGTGATGGCTCCCTGGTTCGTGACCGGTCTCTTCCAATCAGAAAGTGCGCGTCCGAACCAATGAATACAATTACAACACAACATTATGGACCATGCTGTTGAGTTTATCACTTTTAATGAGGTCTCCTGGTTCAAATGGGAAGTTAGTCACACAAATAAAAGTATGAATGCACCAATCGTCAGAGGGACAACACGCGGATATTTTCCGACAAAATACATCCAACAGACAAAAGTCTACGAGCATTCCATTCTTTAAGACGACTTTTATTAAAAAACTGAAATCAACCACGTTCCACAACAAAACAAACAAATTCTGCTAAAGAACTGCTGCCCGAATTTAGTTTGAATAATCTGTATAGAAAATTGGTTACGCACATGAGTAGTAGAGGAAATTACACAGCAAATCGAGTTTGTTCTGATGTCTTCAGACTGACGCGTCTCGTTAGGTGCCCTGACAACGGGGTATGCATCAACACTCAAGCCAGCAGTGCAGTTGGTTAAACCTCATGCACTTTCTTCTAAGTTTGCCCTGTCCATGTCATCCCACAAATGAGGAAACTGAACGATTTGGAAAGTGGAAAAGTATCAACAGAAACAGTTCAGCATCCATCAACGGGCAGCCATGATCTCGTGATGTACGACGTATCAAATGAGACGCCGTCCTGGTGCAGAATTGCGTCTTCGCCATCGACTCGTGTGACCAGTTCGCTTGGATTGGAGGCTGGAAACTGATCCAGCCTATCGTTAGTATGTTGTCTGAAGGGCACTTCTCCCTTTCGAAAATTGTCAACGGTGCACACGTGCGTCGGACTCATTTAGACTAATTCTAAAAGTTCGCAGAAGCAAACCAAATGCTGTGTTGAATTCCGAGAAACATGGATTTCCGCCCATAAAAAGCAATACTGCGTCCAGGGCTGATTTAGTAAAACGGTCTCCTTTATTTTCATACACATTAACAGCAGCGTTGTTTAACTTCCGTTGCACAAGTATTGTTAGAATAAGAATGACGGAGTAACGAACAAGACTGGTTTCCTGTGTTTGATCATCAGGCTAATCACAACACAATAAATATGGAAACAGTAACTAGGGCGAGTCAGTTAGACGGTCCACGTGGGTTGTGGACAGCGTGCTTGTTATCACTACACGACATAAAATGTTGCGCCCAACAAAACAGAAGCAAATAATTGATACGATCAGGTTCGAACGTATCTGTTCTACTGGAACTATAATCTTCAGACTATACGGTCTGCCCAAAGTGCACAAAGAAGACTTGCCTTTGAGACATACGTTAGATGTGTGAAACTCGCCCTATCATGCTCTGACCATATGGCTCGCCGGTCTGCTCGAACCCATCAGATTGGATCTAGCAAAACAGACTCCGGGACATATTTCATTTTATCGATGTAATCGAAGATCTGAACCTAAACAATCAGAGGATGTTCCCATTTGATGTCGTTTCATTATTTACGAACGTGCCTCTACATGCGACAGCTGAATACCTATGCGATTATATCGAACACAACAACAAACATGTGGGCGTGCCGAAGAATGAACTGAGGAAATTGCTGGTGTTTTGTACTAGTAACGTTCAGTTTCTGTTTAGCAACGCAATCTACCGACAGAGATGAAGTGGCAATAGGCACGCCTTTTGGTCCCTTGGTGGTTGACGTTTCCATGAACAAACTGGAGACTAACCAATTCAGTGAAGTCAATGAACAACTTACACTTGATAAACGCCAAGCTGATGATGACATTCTAACATCAACAGAGTAATGGTAGCTTTTCATTAAGCTCATAACAGTATTAAATTCACCAAGGAGTCAGACAACAAGGGCGAGATAAATTTCCAGATGTTGGCACAATACGAAGATAAGATGGTTCAATCCAACGAAATGTGTACAGAAAACAGACTTGGAGTGGCCAGTACATTCAGTTTGACAGTTTCGTTCTGTTAACTCAAAAGCGAAACCCCATGCAATGTTTGATGCGTAGGGTGGTAAATATCTGAACCCCTGACACTTTATAAGCTGAGCTAGACTCTCTACAAGTGTTCACACAGAATGGCTACCCAATGTGTTTTATTCAGAAGCCGATGCAGATGGTAAAGTTGAAATTTGAGTCACTTTCTGTGCGCAGGGAATTCGCGTTTATTAGTCCGCCATTCAAGAGAGATCTCATGGCCGAAGTTGTCCAAGAAAGCTCAGAAAGTCAGTCGAAACAACCTACTCTGCCGCTCAACTGTGCGCCAGTTTCCGTTCAACACTCGTTATCACGTCCCAACTTAAAAGCAAACTTCCACGTCTTACAACCACCTGTTATGTGCACCCATTTTTTGCTGGTATCAAACATCATACATTGGTCGTATTACAAGGCTATTGTCTGATACAGTGCGTGAACATCATCCTGCGTGGTTGAACAGTGGTGTAACTGAAATGGTTTCAAGCGCGATTGTTGCTCATTCGGCCAACTCTAATCCTTGCGTCAGTAAAAAAAGATATCTTTCAGACTGTCTACCGAGCGTCAAGAAATCGATCAAAAATGGTGAGATTCCGAATGCTGACTGTTGCCGAGGCCATTAGTATCCGATTACGCCACTCTGACCTTTGCGTCCAGAAGTTCGTGCGGACACCATCTCCTTTGGCATATAACCAATCAAGCTTACGGTTTGGAACATCTCATTGTGTATCTGATAACAAACACGTCGTCCATAAACCCTATGGACCGTTTTTCTGACTCACCTTAGTTACTGTTTTCATATTTATTATCATGTAAGTAACTTGATGATCCAACACAGTTTTGTTTGCCACTTCGTCGTTCTCATGATGTTAATGGTATTTCGGAACGAATTAAACAATCCAATGACCCGATCCCATTGTTGGGACACTGAGATTAATAGTCGATATGGGCACTGAAGCCCCGCTTGTTACATTAGAAGTCAACCGCGACATTTGTCCCCCGACACTTCTTGGTGATACTATTTGCCGTTCTCCTCGTGTCGTCTGCACAACATTCGGCCTTTTCAAATAGCGCATAACAGCGTCTGCCACGCACTAAGCTGAATTCGTTCGAGCAAAGAAAACTCCTTCCTCACCAAATAGATTAGTTTCCCGAATTGTGACATGAACAGTGCAGGAGCAAAATAAAATGAGTCATAGTGTTTATTCGCATCATAGTTCACACCCAGACCAACGGGAAAGCTGTATAATAACTGCAATTCATCAGAGCAGAAAGAAGACATGTTGCGATATGTTAATATTTCGTTTACTCTCATCAGTCGCAAACGAAAAACATGTCAGTCATATACATCATACAGATACACCTACAAGCACACCAACTATTATGTACTCACGACCATGGCAACCCGATAGATTGTCTCAATCACTTTTCTGCACACAACGTCGGCTGGTAAGTTCGGATGAGCATCGCTTCGCAGAGAGTTAACAACTTTGGGTTTCGATTGCGCAATAATATCTTGAATGAGTTCAATAGGTCAACCTGGTGACCTGTTGTCATGAGGTGTTTAGCAATCGATGACGTTGGATTTCGAGCCGTCAGTGCACCAGACACTCATCTGTAACAAATATTTATGAGTTAGTTGACATTCTCCTTAATTACTTATTCTCAAGCCCCGAGTACTGACAATGGTAATCTAGCCATCACGAGGTTAACGAAACCACCACAACGTCCACACAGAAGACACTATTCAATAGCTCTACAATGCGCTCATCAGAGGGCCAGCACAAGCATAGGTCTTCGTCAATCCAGTAACGGCAGTCTGCATCTCCAAGGTGCCGATTAACACATACAGCCAATCTATCCAAAGCGGCTTGAACAGCATGCGAGTATTCAATGTCATCTGCACAATCAAACTCAGGAACAAAATGAGATCGGTCTTAAACCGTATGACCGTATTACAGGTATACCACGTAACAATAAGAAAAGAGTGTCACTTACTGAATCTGCGGTCCACATGGAACTTTCACTGGATTGCAACTTGGATTGTCGACCGGAAACCAGAACGTGTTCCGATTCTCCATCTGGCGTCCCCGTGCCCACTCCGAACCGCTGCGGACCAAACGCTTGGTGTAACCGACTATGACTTTCATGAGCCGGGACATTGTGGTGAGATCGACTGGACGAGTTGAAAGACTTCGTATTCACATCTTGGGTGTGGATAGAAGACTGTTCACCCACTGTACTTGGACTATGAACCGGTAGCATTAGCGGTGGTTGCTCATAAGAAAGAAGCTGATTAAATAAAAAGTACGTAAAAAAGACAATCCGGTTGTAAACAGTCAAGTGAGAATATGTTGAAATCTATGTGAAGAAAATCAGGACCTAAACTAGTTCCGAACTAAGGGCGGCAGATGCATGCCCGTTGGTACAGTGTGTCCATCGGCTGATATGCAGAGCAACGATCGAAAATGGCGTATTTCTGTTGGATTTTCGGTCTCTTGGCGTTGTCCTGTGGCTTTGTTTCCGCCGGTTTAAATTCGGAGCTGGAAAACGCCTGAAATTTCACTAAGTATGAGAAGCTATTCAACAATGGAAGTGGCAGACTGATTGCAATAGAAAGGTGGAAATCGGTCAACGGAGATTGCGGACTGCGTTTTTGATAACAGTTACGGAATCACCGCTCCAAATTATAAATGTCCGAGTATCGACCAAGCAAGAACTTCTCCCCTGACCCAGAAAATCAAGCGATCATAAGATATGAAACAACGATTGCGCGATTGTCGTCAAACACGCCATCCGAAATCTCTACTGATTGATTTTCTTACACATTGTGAGTACTGTTTTCATGTGTACTGTGTTGCATTAAGCTTGATGATCAAAAACAGAAAGCGTCATGGTCGCTACTCGTTCTCACGATTCCAATCGGTTCGAACGAGCTGAATCACAAGGCGTAAAATCGGAAGCTAAGAACGTATCGATAGATTCAACTACAACCGTGGAGCAGACCAATCGGTAGGCTTGACTATAATGTACCAAGTGAATGAGAAATTATCAACCACGTGGTCAAGCAATTTGCAGATACTGAAACTTCAGAACTAGAGAGAAGTTAATTAACAAAACCAGCAGCAGATAGCCCAGCAAACATTAGATAGCTGAGAAACATGACTGCCGAAGAGATGGATTTAAACAAAAGAAGTAGACCGACAAAATGTGACGTAACCACTCCTCACCGAGACTGTGTCAGGCGAACGAGGATCATAGCAGCTCAGTTTGCCAGCAGGTGCGAACGAATCTGAGACAGATGAAGTTATGTGTGAATGATGAGTTTGAGCTGAACGGAGAGCACTGGGAGTAGTTATCCTTTGAGTAGGAGTAGACGGATTAACAGAGATGAGAGGTTCTCGAAATGTTAGAACGGGTCGAAGGACATGATCGCTGGTAGCCGATTGGGTTCGGTTGTCAACAGAACCTACCGATCTTGATCTGCACGACTGTGATCTACTAGCCGACGTTGACAGGTGCATATCGGTTTGATGGTAGCGACAGGTCCAGTCGTTAACAGTTGGCCAGTCCCACGCACAAATCGAAAGCAATCCACCAGTCGATCTGACAAAAGCCGGCAAATAGAAAAAAGCAACAGAACCATTCGAAGACCAGCATACGGGAAATCGTAAACACCGTATTTCACACGTACCGGGTTGTAAATACCGAAATATCAAGGTCCTTACCGTTTGGGGTAAACAAACCAACCGAGAATAACGACAATAAGAAAGTTGCCTGGAAAGGACATGGCAGCCAGACCATAAGACCAAGAAAGGCTACACTGATCCAAGGCCTGTAACCAATCTCGCTCCTCGGATGGCTTTCGCTTGGCCTCTGAATCCACTCCCACACCCATGGTAATGAGTTCAACCAATAGGAATAAACCTGGGAGTATAAATAGGAAACGTGAATAAGAATGGGAGTAATGTAACCACCAGTAAATAAAACCTGAGTTAAGCAGTGACTTGACTACCGACCTGAACATTTTATCCACATAGCGAGTGAGTTTTTCACGCGAAACTGTTACATACATATATATGTATAGGAAAAAAGCCGTGTAAGGTGGGGAAGGAGAAATGTAAAGACAAGAGAGAGAAAGTCACAATGAAACGCAAAGACACTGGTAACACAAATGCTACTGACTTCTATTCTCCGCCATATCAGACGGCCTTTTTAACCAAGTGTCCTTCGAACCCCAACCAGAAAGCCGGGAATGCCTCACTGAAACAAGCTTCGCAGTGAGTACCTCCATATCCAGAACCCAATTCATGCGCTGAGCACTGTACTACCGCTTCAAACCCAACTTACCACTCGCAAACAAGGTACGCTGTGACAAGCAGTGAGTTGGTATTCGCGAATTAACGAAACCTACGAGACGAGATCAATATGCTTAAGGGTTGATAGAGTTTATCCATTTCGAAAATAAGTCGGCGAACTTCATCACTGTTGAGACCATGTTCCCACCAGACGCCGATAAAGCATTGGAGAAACCGGTGGTCGCAAACGGATACTCCATGAACATTCTCCGCGTGAATGGACCAGGTTTCGGAGCCATACAATAAGACTGCTCTTACGATGGTGCTGTACATTCGTGATTTCACAGAAAGACTGAGATCATATCGACGCCACAGATAGCGTAGGTTGTCAGACGTCACCCGAACCTTCGCTATGCGATTTGCAACTTCATCAGACATTTCATCAGCGATGATACAGCTCCCAAGATATATAAACTTCTCAACTACTTCCAACTACTCACCGCCAAGAGTGACAGCAGGCGCAGAATCCTGTCAATTTTGCAACAGCACCTTGCATTCGGTAAGTGTAAAGGCCAGGTCAAGCTGACGAATTGAAGCCTCTAATCAGTCTAGGACGTTCGGGACTCCCTGTGAACCCTCGCAGATTAAGGTGATGTTGTCTGCACACTCTGTCTCAAAGTTCAATACCTGGCATCAATTCCACACCATCATATCCGCAGTCTGTCAGAGCACACTTTAGGATCTCATCTACTACAAAGTTGAATAAGGAGGAGACTAGACAACCTTGCCACATCCGCTAAAGACCGGTGACACGCTGCCATAAATCCTAACCCCGCTAAAGGTCTGACAGCAAACTGATTTCAGAATGCTCACACATTTCTCAGGCACACTCTTTCTTGATAAACAGTACTAGAGTGCAGCTCTGTGAACCTCATCGAAAGTCTCTCGTGTGTCCAAGATAACTGTCAGCCTTCTATATGAATGGCGGAGTTCGATTATCTTGCGAAATGTGAAGATGTGATCAATGCAGCCCCAAACAGGACGAAACCTGACCTGTTCCTCAAGGATATGTTTTTCGCGCATTTCGCCTAGCCTACAAAGTACAACGGCCTCGAGCAACTTTGATGCAATAGGGATCAGACTAATCCATGTATGATTTTCACACGAAGTGCGTGAGCCCCGTTTAAAAATGGGAATGATTTTAACCAAACCCCAATCATTTGGAACAGCTTCACTGACGTTTCAGAAACTTGAGCTCAAGACTTTTGTTCCCAAAGGCGGAGAAACGTCAACAAACCAATGAGCACAGGTAGAACCCGAGGGCGTAGTCAACGTCTTAGGCAGCCGGTTGAACTGCTGTTGGAAGTGCTCAGTTCGTCGTCCTGAGCGTCGTTGCAGGTTATGCATGAGCTCACCGGTGGATTTGTAGTTTACCCTGTTTATACTTGGCTTCCTGCTACCATCCGCTCGATTAAGATGAAAAGGCTTCAAAAAGTTCCCTGTGTCCGCGGCTTGTTTCATCTGGATAGCGCGTTATGTCCCGGACTCGCGATTCTCTCAGTTGCTTTAGGAACACCAGGCGAGTAGCACTGCGGACCAAATAAAACTCACTGCTGGATAGAATACCCAGCGAGCGTCGAGAAGTTCCAGTGATCAAACAGGAACCCAAACAATTAGCAGCCGCACGAGGTAGTACCGCACTCATGCAACACATGTATAAATATGAAATGTGCTTCAATGTCGTCTGGTGGATAGGGACGTAAATTAGAGGCAAGAACACACTGGCAACCATTAAGCGTCTGTGTTCCTCCTACTTCATACAAGTCAAACTGTAGTTAACGAAGAAATGGTTTCCCATCAAGGTGCGAAGCGAACTCGGTACATAACACTGCACGGCAGCCAGACGAGGAAATGCTCACGGGTTATAAAACCTTGACCGCGCAGTAAAGCAGGCTGACAGTAGTCATAAATCCGGATGTAGAATTGACGACTAACAACAACGCTAGTTGGTGATACTTACTGACATGGCAATGTGTCACAGTCACCATATGGTTGGCGATTGCACGCGTAAGTGTAAAGGCATGACACAGATGAGAACTTGAGATGGCTATGGCATGTAGCTGCATTTGTTCGCAACCGCTGGATGAACCTCATTACGGGAACCAACCTTCAGCGTTTAGTCAGCAAGCTAAACGTGAACAGACAACCACATACCGTCTGTGCGGCATGAACTAACTAAAAAAAGATGAAAAATGGTCACAAATGGCTGTGGATAACGGAAGTCAATGAAAATGGGATGGTGATAATGGCTCAGCGTTTAGGGAAGTTGCCAAATAACCGGGGCCTAGTCATATCTGCTCACATGTAATGTGTTGAGCTCCATGCTACCGCACCGTCGCTCGCCCTCAATAAATCACCCACATGTCATCAACTCATGCATTAAGATGTGTTAAGCTCCGGTGGCTAGGGGTGACACTGGGTGGATACATTAAACCGAACACAAGAACACTAAGTGTGTGTTCGTCGACGTACAACTAACCTGTCGTCCAGCCGTTATCTATCTACCCATCCTTGTTGTTATACTGTGTTGCAACCTGTAGATGAAGTGTGGAAAGTCATACCTTAGCAATCAGGTGAAAATTAGATATGATATCCAAGAGTGTTCAAGTTCCGCCTTGTTACGCCATTCTGATATGGATTTAAACGCAGCTAACTGGATAACGCCACAAAGTCGGGTGAAGTGACATGAAGATTAGTCAGTTTGACTGCCGTTCGATGGGAAAATAAACTCAAAAATTAATATACGCAAACACGTACGGAAATGTATGTACGCGATGTGGCCCTGATTGTTTATTCGAACGTTTGTTAAAGTCTAGGACATTGGACTTCACTTCAAATTTAACTGACACCAGACGTCTAGGTTGCCCTACACATGTTGTAGTATAGCTGTCGCTCATGGCGTCATAAAGGAACTACTGCAAAATTTCATCACAAAAAGGTCATCAATCCCCTCAGTGTGGTAATACTTTATGTTCGACTTCAAGTACACCCTTTATTCGTGACTGAGTATACTGTGCACTAAATAGGCCACATCAACATAAAAGATAATTCATGTCACAGAATCACAATAATATTTTTTTATTGTACTTGGGTAAACCACACGAAACTCACATGTCAAGCTGCACGTTACCATCACGAACAGGACGGCGCGAGGGCCTCGGGGCGAAATGAGATTGAACGCCTGTGTAACAAGTACAACTTCCGCCAGGATAAATGTAAGTAGACTGAACGTGTGAAATACTTGACAAACCACAAACCAAGCTGTGAAATAGGTTAACAGCAAAAGAATGCAGCCTACTTCGAAAAATACTCGACCATAGAGGCTTGACCTGTGGATCGTACAAGTAGAAACAGCCAGTGTACATTAAATTCCCGATAGATTCCGGCATGAACTCCTTGAAACATACTTCCCAAAGGCCCAAAGAAGTAAACCGATTTTTAGACTGTGGAAACTTGGCGTACCAGAACGGCAAAACGAATGAAAGCACAAAACATATCAAGCCGAAAGATGACACAGTTAAGCAAATCCAAAATAAGGGACGCCGCTGTTTGACAATCATGGAGACGAATCGACTTCGTGCAAGAAAAGAAAAGTGAGGCTGAAATAACGTATTTGACGATCAAGCGAGTTTTCGATGAACCCAAACGTGCTAGTCAAAGCAAAAGGGTATCATGCATCATATTCGGATTCCATTCTGCAAAACAGAATAATATTATTAATAAAAACCAATGATCATAATCATAACAGTCATGAGCCTCCACAGTAGGTACTGCGACTCAGGCCGCCGCTTACCTCAAGAGTGACATGGAATAGCGCACAGATGCTGCTGAAGAGGTTAGAGTAACAATGATATCAATAGGGAAAATAACAATAGAAGACTAGACGGAAGAACTATAAATACTATGAACCCAGGTACGTCTTTGATTGCTACACACCGACACCTCGGGTAGTGTTTCTAACCGGCAGTTTGAGTGATCACGAGGACCCCAAGCAGGCAGGCGAAATCCACCGAATGTACAAAGGAACAGTCAAGGTTTCCATACTTCATGATCATGTTATTGCTTGACTACCACGCGGACCTACTCAACTGTTTACGGTCTCAGTGCATAACATCCAGTACGGCAAACGCTCAGCTGGCATGCGGAGTACGTGACCCTACCATCACATGCTGTGCAACGCAACAATGTGACCAACTGATTGCGCATCCCGAGCGTTTCGGAATACGTGCCGTAGAACAGCCGTGTTGCTCACGCAATCAGTCCACTTAATTTGAGTCATCTGGCGCACACAACAACAGTCAAACGCAACAAGCTTGTTCATACCGTCCTTGCGAACAGGCCACGTTTCTGAACCATAGAGCAAAACGGAACGCACACATGCGTCATATACCCATCCCTTCAACGGCAAGCGAATTTATTTCCCGAACCACAAATGACGTAGGCTAGCGAAGAAAACTCGCGTCTTTGCTACCCTTACTGATATGTCATTGGCAATTTAACAGGCTGACGAGACAGTACTACCCAAGCATGGAGAGGCGTCCACACATGCTCCAGTCTTGAAGAAGCACTTTGAAGGTGCGTAGCACACTCCATACAAAATAGCCCGATCACTCGCCTTGTCCAGCAAGGTCTCTATTTCTTCGGCAGATGGGCTAAGTGAGACAATATCATCCGCATACTCCATGTCGGTCAGCCTAGCACCAGAAAGAAGCTCAGTACCAAGCTCAGTAGACTCCTGACGCACACCCTCCAGAATGTCGTCCCCGACAAAATTGAACAGGAAAGGAGAAATCGGACGACCTTGGCAAAAGCCACCAGAAGTGATGAAAATCTGAAACAGGTGTCCATAAGCTTTCATCCTGTTTTTCTGAATGAGCATATTGACCTTAACAGATTCATACATTCCTATGGTACTCCTTTGCAACGAAGGCAGTTACAGGGAACGTTACGTGCAATCAAATCAAGTCCTTAGATATAAAAACATCAAAACCGGTGATCCAAAATCCGTCGCTAGGTAAAAAGTTGATCAATGCATTCACGACCAAACAGGAACCCTGCACGTTCCTCAAGTATTTCACCTTCTTTGAGCTTAGTGAGCTAACGCAATATAAGGCCATTAAATAACTGAGACACAACAGACACTAGACTGATGCCCCTGTGGTTGTCACACAAACTTCAGGAGCTTTTTTTGTAAGTGGAAATTGCTGTTTATAAACAACAAGTACGAGGTACCTCTTCAGTCCCCCCAACTCTTCTGGAGGAGTTTTGTCAGTTCTAATATCACCCTCTCCCCACCATCCATGGAGAGAGAAGGAGAAAAGAGGTCTGGTCGAGGAGCCTTGTAACGCTTCAATAAAAAGCTCCAAGGCCACTTGTGCTTCCGACAAAATGCCATCTGGAACACAATAAATGACCAGTCAGGTCTCGTCGTCTACATGATCGAAATGAGGCCAGCCGAAATGTTCCTCAAAATGTCCAACCCAATTGCGAAGTCGACGCGATGAGTTGATGACACGTGAATCATCTTTTTCATGTGTGGTCCCACTTACAGCGAGTCGACGGGCAGTATAACCACGAATCAGGGAAAACAGCTCTATGCTATTCCCAGATAAACGATTCATTCCACTGTTTTCGACTCTTTCGCCAAATGGTGTCCACGGCCTTAGCGCAAGCTTCTGGTCAGCTTGCGATTTAGATCTCGACGGTCGTCTTCATATTCAGAGCCAGGTGGAATCGAGTGACGCTTGTCTATAAGGTTCATCGACGTGACAGAAATCCAGTTATGTTGCAGTTGCACAGCTCTTTCAGAAAGCACATTATCACAACACGCTTTTATAGTTGCTTGCGGTTTGTTTCCAGTGTTCGCACGGCCCGTGCACACGACTCACCGTTGCCACGGTCCAGGCAATCCATTTACTGTCATGCCTTCACGATCACCTCGATCTTGAAATCTCGTTGAAATTAACTCTGCTGTACAAGGATAAGCACAAACCCAAGTCATTTTAATCCCTCAGCAATTTATCCCGAAATCCTACATGAAAAGAGAAGGTGTTTTGGCGAACAGTCTCTTTTCGGTTATTTATCATCGGGTCAATTACATAACATTTCATGTCATCATGGTTGTCAAACGGGCAAAAGCAAAGGTAATTAGTCACATAATTACATCACGCGGTTTTGAATTGGAGAGCAGTCAGGTAACAAAATTGACCCCCGGAGATATCGAGTCAGTAACGTGGGAGTGGGGAGACATGGTAATCGTAAGGATTGTGCAAATTTCTTCTGTGCGCACAACTGTGGATTGCGCAACCGAATTCTGATCGCCTCCGCGGTGGCCAGAATACGAAATTTGACCCCTCTGGATTGAAGACCGGGCAAGCGACAAATGGGCTGGAAAGCTACTTCTGGTGAGACTTGGTGCACTGAGTCAACAAGGTGCGCCAGAATTGCACTCGAAAACGATTTCACCTCGTCCTTAGTCAGCCATGTGGGGTGGTGCTCACGCATCCTCTGAGAAAAGCGCCTGGTTGTACGACCGACTTAACCTGCTCCACAGTAGCATGTGAAAGAGTGAACACAAAATGAGAGGCTACACATTTAGGCAACGTATCTTTGAGTTGTATGTGAACCACCGGGTCGGATCTGAACGAGATTCGCAGTTGTGCCGCACTGTAGGTCATTTCAATTGCGTTACTTATTATGCGAGTCATCAGTTCAGTCGATATCTCGCTTTTGTATTCTAGCGTCATACAAACCAACTTCTTTTCTGCAGATGGCAGCTTAACTTTCGGTTTTGTCAGTTTCATATGTCTACCTACGAAGTTTATAGGATAGGCGTTCTCTGTGAATATCTGTCGTAAAAACACCATTTCTGCATCAATCGTGTCATCAGTACATATCCTCATAGCTCTGTAGGTTAAACTGCGAACGAGGTTTCTCTTCTGTTTCAAGGGTACGTAACTGAGAAAAGAAGTATATATTGGCGGAAACAATGCCACATCCAAATAGGATATTTGTCCATCCTTCTCAGCCTCAAGTGTGAATTTGAGATTAGGGTGTGCTATGTTCGCCTCAACAAGTAGGCTATTCAGATCCACAGTCTTGTCAACTACACAATATATCATCCACGTCCCTCATGTAGCAAGTGCTATTGTCATTGAACCCACGAAGCGTAGTCCTTTCTAACATTGCCACGAAGACATCTGCCAATAGTGGGCTTGACGGTGACCCCATTTCAACGCCGTCCTTCTGACGGTACCTTTTCCCATCAACCTGAAAGTGTACATTCTATGTGCACGTTAATATCAGCTTCTTGAGCGTGTCCACAGGTGGGTCCGCAATTAAACCTTCGGGGCGAATATACCCACAGAAGTAGTCAACGGTTTCTACTTTGAATCATCGTATAGACGGTTCAATTCAGAGGAGTATTCACAGAAAGGAGACTTGGAATGCGGTTGCGTAATCCACAGTTGTGCGCACAGAAGAAATTTGCACAATCCTTACGATTACCATGTCTCCCCACTCCCACGTTACTGACTCGATATCTCCGGGGGTCAATTTTGTTACCTGACTGCTCTCCAATTCAAAACCGCGTGATGTAATTATGTGACTAATTACCTTTGCTTTTGCCCGTTTGACAACCATGATGACATGAAATGTTATGTAATTGACCCGATGATGAATAACCGAAAAGAGACTGTTCGCCAAAACACCTTTTCATTCCTTATCAACTCATGGGGCTATTCGAATCCTAGATGAACGGTCCTTATTCAACGTTAGATGTACACTTTTCGATCTTTTGTCTTTTTATCTAATACCCATATCATTCTCGTCACTGAGGCATGATGCTCCCCTGTTAATCCACACATACAAATAAGCATAATAGGACATCATGTTTCGTCTCACAGGACAAGGTGGTTGATAGATTATTCACCTAGAAGAGTAATTTTCCGCAGTAACACTTGACGAATTTAGTCTTTATAAAATCAAAGACTAGTTGTGGTTAATGGTCTCAGTTGGTTCTTGCGGGTTACTTATAAGCTGCATCTGAAGACGGCCTGACAATACTAGCAGTGATTTAGCTGACCTTTTGAAGATAATAAACTATGTAACAAACATGCCTTACGAATACAAACTAATAGGTGGTGATTCCAACTTGCTTAATATCTCCTGGATCTCATTCTCAGCTCCAGCAAAGCAAACTGAAGTTCTTTCATGCATAAAACTGAATGGATAGAACCAACGTATCCTAGTGCCCACCAGACAAAGGTATATTTTGGACCTCATATTCACCATAGGTATTTTCTGTAGAGATATCCGTTTTGGAACAATTTCCAGCGAGTATTGTTTATGATGATGATTAGTGACCGTAACAACGTCAAGTGTCAGTTTGATTTTAACACAGTTACCAAACCGACAGTTGCATTCTACCGTCTGATCAAATACATTGACTGGAGTACCTTCTTCTTCCTACTAAGGTTCTTAAATTGGAATAAGTTCTTTCTTACATCAAAAGTAGCAACCGAGGAATTGATTGGACATTTCATTTTTTGTATCGACATTCTTGTTCCCATAAAGTCAACAGGCGCCAGTTCATATGTACAAGATAGAATCCTTTCTGCAAAATAGACTGACAGACCTAAAGTACTCGAATCGATGCACAGAAAAACTCTAGATTTCGCCTTAGTAATGTAAATGAGCAGCACGTTTGAACACGTAGAACACAGAAGGCAAGTGCGTTACATAAACGTTTTATAAACAAAAAGCTTGTGTTTGGTAGTAGGCAGAAAGACATGAGACTGATGCAACTGATGAGACGGAGAAATCCATGAAGAACCCTACTATAAAGTTAGTACTCTCAAAGATAAAACGGTTATTGATGACCCTGTTGAAATATATAAAATCTTCAACTCATATTTTACTGCTTTGCTTAGCATGGAAAACATCGTATTATCCGTTAATAATCCGTTGATAACAAGCAAAGTTCTGAGTAATCTTCCGATTGATGTCAGTAGTATCTGCACACAGCTGGCTACCATTAATCCTCACCATAGCAGCCATTAGCCTGACCATAAGATACTATGGCTCGAGCCGCCGCTCACCGCAACAGTGACGTGGAATATCCTGGAAAAACAAGCTGCCAAGAAGTTTGAAAACTACTAATGACTAAGCACCTCCCCTACCCAGTGAAAAAAGTCAATTACAATGCCTCGCTATAAAAGTGGCCCGAAGCAGCACGTTAGTGACTATCGTGCCATCAACCACACATCAATTTGCTCAAGAATATTTGAAAGGATAATAAAAGCACTTGTCGGATTCCTAAAGTCACAAAACCTTATAAACCTTTTACAGCACGGTTTCCTTAGTAAGCGCTCTTGCATGACTTGTCAATTGGATTTGTTGAACCATATACCGTTGTCCGCGGACGCACAGAACGCGGTAATTATTATATTATCAGACATAAAAGGTTTTTGACCGTGTGCTGCATGTGCTGCTGCTGACCCTCCCCCATTGTCTTATCAAATTTCAAGCCCCTGATGACCCCAATAACCAGCGGTTACCCTGCAGGTTCCACAACAGATACAGCTAGTCCTAGTAACACTGTCCAAAATCTTCCATCCAGCCTCAGGCCTCCCTCGTTCTTTATTTAGACCTAGAATGCGAATTAATATAGGTGCCTCCAACGTACCCCCTCTAAAACAAATATGTCAACAGGCCGCACTCGTACAAGCGTTCGACTCGTTGAATGCCATCTTCTGCATTTCGGAGACTAGAATCGAGGACGGTAGTCAACGTAAGGAACTAACAGTACCCACATTGTCTACCTGATACCGGTTATACACTTCGGACGAATCTGCGACCGCCGCTGCCGGCCACAATGGAGTAGGTACGGTCCTCAACAAGACGGCTGCAGCCGCACTGGTAGATTGGATTCCTGTTGGTAGTAGAATGAACCCTCCAATTAGCAGCTTCTACTAATGTCAGCTCTAAACGCAGAATTTTGAAGAATTTTTTCACTGTATCTGCTTATGTTCCAGCTGACTCTAGTGACGTCAGCGTCCAGAACGCACTTAACGCGGATCTGGTCGCTCTCCTTCGGTTGACACATGGTTCTGAAATAGTCCTTTTGGCCGGAGGTATGAACACCCACATCGGCTGCTTTGATGAAACCGAATCTCATTTAAATGACAGGTTTGGCATAACATGGTATCGTTCGGACAATGACGAGCGACTGTCACAGCTGTGCACTGAGCGTAAGTCATTTTTAGCTAGTACTAGTTTTAGGCATCGTGTTTGCCCTGTTTCTTCGAATCAGTCCTGGTCTCAGATAGACCACATGGCTATTAGTTATAGGTGGCGGGATTCCACTCAGGACTGTCGTTTTTGTTGGAGCACAAACATGGATTCACATCATGCGTTGGCACGCTGTCGTGTAGTTTTTACTTTTGTCGAGTAACGACCCCAACAATAGCAACGGCTGACTGTTGAGAAACTGGTAATACCGTCAGTAGAGCACAACTACGAAACCGGCTTAGAAAATGGCCTTAGCAGTCCCCACCTTTAAGATCGGAACAACTGCTGTACCGATATCTCACAGGCCATTCAGAAAGCAGGTACTGTAGAATGCAGTACCGGGGTTCCTGGGTTGAACAAACATTGGATATCGGCGAAATCCCTCGAGTTGCTCAAAGCTAGACGCAAGAGTCCTCCTGGCAGTTCATATAACAAGTCTGAGCGAGATATTCATACGAGGCTGGAAAGTACCTTGAAGGCTGGTCGTGAGGCTTGGTTACTGGAGAACATTAAGGAAGTGGAAACCGTTTTTACCTCAGGAAACATCGCCCAATTCTTCAAGCTTACCCATGCAACTGGTCCCAGTCGACCGTGCATCAGTGAAGCTGTCAGTGAGGCAGATTGTACACACATATAATAAGACCGGAAGGTTAAAAAGATGGATGGAACATTTTGAGTCAATTTAGCTAGCCTCCTGCTTCTACTATGTGGCCGCCACAAAGTTGTAATGTAGAAGCCTGGTCGGTAGAATTAGCACCACCAACTGAGACTAAAGTGCACAACCGTATTTCGGTTCACAAATGTAATAAGGTTGCTGGCCCAGATAATCTCGTGCCGGTATCTTTCAAAAAAGATGGGCAAACGTTAGTAGGGGTTTGACACAGTTGCCTCAACGTCTGTGGACGACGGAGACCATTGCTCTGTGCTGAGTTCACTCGATAACAGTTCACATATTCAAGAAAGGTATCAGGGGCTCTTGTGAAAACCATAGGGGAATTAGTTTGACCCCAATCATTACTAGGGTTCTGGCATAAAATATACTTCGTCCACTCACTACAGTTCCAGTGGCAAACCTCAGGGAACAACAGGCACGGGTTCGCTCTGAGCGAGGATGTATAGATCAAATTTTTACTCCTCACCAAATTCTGGAACAGCGTCATGCATATCACCGGCCAACAATTGATGTATTTCTCGACTACAAAGGTACGTTTCATTCGGGGGATCGGTCTACATTTTAAGAGTCGTTTAAACGCAGAGGTGTATCGACCAAGTATGTGAATGTACTGTCGGCGCTTTATCTCCACGCTTCAGCTCAGGTTGGGGTTTACTGTGAATTGTCTGACAGTTTCAGCACCAGAAGCGGTGTATGTTAAGACCATCCCCTTTTACCAATTTGTTTAACCTTGTCATAGACGAAATAGTGGAGGATTGTCTGCAACACTCACAAGATGCCGGCGTGAACCTCCTCGCTGGTGGAAGATTGACTGATCTTGACTAAACTAACAAGCTGTTGTTGATTGACAGCTTTGAGACAGCACAGACAATGCTAGATGCTATTTCGCATTCTGCTAACTGTTTCGGAATGCGCTTTGCAGCCTCAAAGTGCAGTGTTTCTGCATGATTGCTGTTATTACGCAGGTTTACTGTTGGATAATGAAATCATGGAGGTCGTTGACCGGTCTATGTACTTGGAAAGCTGCATCAGCGGCGGTGGAAGTGTAGGGAATGAAATAGGAGCGCAAATCTCTGAGGCTAGAGCGATGTTTGCCAATTTAGAACACCTCTGGCGACAGAGAGGTATCTTTCTGATGCTTAAAGATCGCGTATATAAGACGAAAGTGAGGGCTGTATTACTTTGCGGTGGGGAAATATGGGCGCTCAGGGGAGAAGACCTGAACCGTCTCCAGGTATTTGATCACCGATATCTGCCACATCCAGTACTGCCGATATTGCGGCCGACTGCCGTAAGCTGTACAGTGGAAAGATGACGACCAGGCTAATAGAGATAAAATCACTCACGATGGGTTTGATCACTGTAGATCGGGTTCGCCTTCCAGGCTGAGGATCTCTCGACTCACAAAATAAGTGGCAGGAGACGTTAAATGACGTTAGGCGTTTGGCGGCTAACCAAACTAAATGGCATGAATGTTGTCGTTGTTTGGCCGAGTTGTTTGTGAAGTGAGTGCGCACAATGATGCGTAGAATTGAAAGCCGTAGGAAAGTTGTCCTGCTGATGGTGACTTACTTTCACTAATAATCCGGTCGTAGGTGTGCAAGGTGTGGGCACCTTGATGTTGAATGTTCGAATATGGATGGAGCTATTTTAAGTAGTTGGGTCCCTTCCCCATCTCCCTCCTCTTTCTGTACCGGATTTGCTTCCTTTCATGGTTTTGCGGCAGTTAGGCATCAGTGAGTGCCACTGATGCATTATCAAGATGATAACGTTATTTGCAGATCAGGAAGAGACAACCTAGCCGAAGACGCGCCTTCTCGGAATTGTTGTGAAACTCTGCTCAAAACTGACCTAAAAGAACTTTATGAATCTCCTCATCATCCTAGCTTCTCTCGTACAGTACACTTCATCTGTTCCAAAAATTTACCTTTCTCCGTTGAAGGAGTGGTGAGTGTAACCTCGAGGTGCTAATTATGTTGTTGGGGGAAAACTCGATTGTTCTACGTATTTCGATGGTAAGTCGATTAATGCCACCCAGCTTTTCGAATGTTTGAGCAAAAATTTCAACGGGTCCCTACCTTCGATGACCATGACCAAATACTTACATTGATTGGGGAATACTCAAGCTTTCCTTTTGCATTTGCCTACCGAAATCTGTGCACTCAAACGACGATCCAATGCCTGTGTCACCTGTCTACTATATTTAGTGTGTCCGCATATATCCATTCAGACAGAGGCACACCTTTCACGACTAACGAACTACAACCTTCCCCTCAAGAAAAGGAAGTTGCGACCGGCAGAACGAGTCTGTCTGACCCTCATCGCGATGACCAAGTTGAGTGTTTAAGGAGAACACCACAGCGCATAATTCAACCGGTTCTAAAATCGGAGAGGTTACCCACTGACTGATGGGAGGACGTACCACTTGACGCCTTGAATCTGACCGCCCTTTTGTGTACACTCAAGACCGAAATTCCCCATGAACGTCTGTTTTGTTACAATCGCAGGTCGACATCTGGTATCACCCTTCTTGTGTGGCTGCCCACTCCTGGTCCGGTGTTATTCAAAAAGAACAAACAACCATCAAAGTAGGAATCGTTGATATAGGGAGTCGAAGTTTTGACATGTAACCCTTATTATGCACACGTCCGATTCACCAACGGGAAGGAGGATACAGCGTTTATTCAAGTCTGCTTCAAAAGAAGCAGACAGTGTCAATATAGCCGAGAGTTAAGTCACCGATACCTCAAACGTCGGCACCAAACATTAATCTATCGCCTCAATTGAGGAGGTATAAACTGAAGAACACATACATGCTCAAAGTACCCAAATGACCCGGACCAAAGACGATCACACCTAAAACTCTTAAATAAGTACACAACAAGAACGGATTCGTCCCTATTACTTTCGTAAGATAGACGCCTTAGAAAACTCGCAGCGCATTTTCTTTTGTATACTGCAGTTTTCCGTCCTTTCTGGTCCACGTCCAACTAGACACTTCTCCCTTGTTTATCAGTCATGCCGGAGAATGACGCAATAACACTCGTCCGCATTCATTTTTATATTTGCTGCGTGGATTAAGGTAAACCCGACCCAAAAGACACGATTCCGCAGCTAGAATTCGGACATCCCAACCCGCTACTAAGATATGGCTCAGAGTGTGATTCACATATTCCTGTGCGCTCTCACGCGGCCACAAGGTGAATCGTTTTCTTTGAAATGAGCGATCATCGTCACCATCATCAAAGCAGCTGAGTCTGACCAAAGGGTACTGTGGCTCGGGCTGCCACTCGCCTTAACAGTGACGTGAACTATCCTAAAACAAAACGCTATTAAGAAAGTTGAAAATTAATAAAAGAATACTAAGCGGAAGAACTAGAAATGAGATGCAGGTACGCCACTGACTGCGACACACCGCCATCTCGGATAGCGTCTCCAACCAGCGATTTGAGTGATCACGAGGAACACATCCAAGCAGGCGACACCTACTTACTTTGCTCAGTGGAGCAGTGAGGGTCTTCACATTTCGTGACCACGTTGTTGCTTGGCCACCATGTGATTTCACCCAACTGGTGGTGGTCTCAACATATACTGCTCGATACGGTAAACGCTCAGTTGACATACGAAGTACGCGGCCTAACCATCGCAAGCTATGCACTGTCATTAGTTGACCAATTGATCGCGCAACCCAGAATACGAGTCGACGAACCACCACATTGCTCACGTGATCAGTCCACTTAATGTGGGCTATTTTGCAGAGACAACGATGGTCGAACACAGCAAGCCTGTTCATATCGTCCTTGCAAACAGGCCACGTTTCCAAACTATAGAGCAAAATAGAACGTACACAGGCATTATATACTCTTCCGTTCAACGGCAACCTAACGTCTTTTCGACGCCAGAGATCACGCACTTTGGCAAAGGCAACGCCCGTTTTCTACTACAGGCACAGAAACCTGAGTGGATAATTCGGGAGCATAAACTACAACCTTAGTCTTCAGCTGTAGCTTTTGGTCTGCCATGATTTGTGAGTTAGTCTTAGCTCGATGTCCGCGTCTCGCCCTCTCTTGCCCAGAACGATCGAAATAAACGCCTTTTAAGTTGTCGTTGGGGGACTTCAAGGCCGGTTGTTTCCACCACTGTCTCGGGACTGAGCATGGCAGGTAAGGTTAACAAAAAGCCAAGCGACTTTGTGGTTGCATTCGCGCGCCCTAAGGCTGATTTGGCTAGCTCGGTTGGAGATGTCGTGGGGAGGCTGCCCCCTAAAACAACTGTTTCCTTTGGTAGCCTTTGCTCTCGGTTACATTACAGCCGTCTCTGTGTGTGCAGTTAACAAGGTAATTGCAATTACCTTGTTAACGACGACATGTCGTCTTGGTGATTGAAACACCAAGGAGGCTAAGTGCTGTGTACTCATTCAAGTACTGTAGCTCCAACTCCATTTTGGATAGGGTCCGTTGGTACGCGTTCATCCTATTCGCCAGCGGAGAAATATTAGGATAAACATATTTAAGAAGAGCCCAGCGTTTGCAATTAGGGAGAGTGGGCTATCGGTTGAAGATTTTTTACGGGGGGTGGTCACCGGCTGTAGAGACTATTCTGATTGGTTAAAAATTTTGATGGCGCCTTTTTGAAAACCTGAGGAAGAGGATGTTTTGTGTCGAGTAGAAGCATACCCAACCGTCCATGGACCTGGAAGTTGAGTGCATTGTACATGGGTAATTAGCCCGTAAAGTCGCTTTTACTTAACGCTACCAGTGTTTACACACCGATTACAGCGATTTGTTCACGAGATCGAGCTTGATGGCCCAAGTGACCCGGATCCAGTCAGTTTGTCCGTTTCGATGTCAGCGGTTTTCTGTTGACCTGAAAGACAGTCATTGAGAACAGGGTGTAGCACCGCTCTAGAGGTTTACAGAGAATACCGAGAACAGAGTAAAATACTAATCTAACAAAGCAGAACAAAATAATAATCCTGCAAAGTCTTAAATAAGTGAGAATCTAATAACACTTTGAAGCGGTCCCTAGAAGAGCAGCTAACAACATCCAGTGGGAGGTCGTTCCGGTGGTTGATAACCCTGTAAGAGAAGAATTGTTGCCTAACGAAGGTCCGGGGTCGAAGCTTTTAGAGCTTCATGTCGTGACCCCTTCGACTGCTATCAACCACTGTGGTAAAGAACTGGTGCACCAGTCCTGTGCGGAAGAAAACGTACGTAAGGATTAAGTCTCCTCGGAATCTCCGAAATCCAAGTGGATAAAGATCAAAAATTTCAAGACGAGACTCGTAAGATAAATGCCGTAAGCCAACGACCATTTTGGTGGTTACTCGCTGGACACGTTCGATGGCGAGTATGTCCGGTGTACACGAACTGATTTGCGTACTCAAGCAATGGTCTGATATAGACCCCGTAGAGCGATTGAAAAGCATGCCTGTCTATTCGAGGAAATGCTCTTTTTATCATCCCGAGGGTCCCAAATCCCTTTCTGGCAACCATCTGGTGGTGATAAGAGAGCAAAACCAAAACATACTTGTTACTGAGCTCTGCCTCGGTAATTCGTTAAAATATATTGCGCCGTTGCCTTCACATCATTATTTCGCTCAAAGTTACTTGAATACCTGGATAATGGTTTTGGTTTTCGATTGAAAAAGCTCCAGCTTTTTCTTGTCGATATCTGATACTATAGGAGATACCTATTTAAAAAGAGCCCATCGTTTGCAATTAGGTAGAGTGGGCTACCGGCTGTAGATGTTTTACTGGTCACTGCGATTAAGCAACTATCCATCTCCTGGAACGAATGAAACTCTAAGGTGTGTAGACGGAAACATTCTCCAAAATGTCATGGTCATGACCGAGACAACACATATCGGACCTCATCGACTTAACTGAAACATGCCATTTTCTGGAATGGTTCTCAAGGGCATTTCAGATATCGACAAGGTAAAGCTGGAGCTTTTCCAATCGTAAACCAAAACCGTTATCCAGGTATTCAAGTAACTTTGGGCGAAATAATGATGTGAACGCAACGGCGCAATATATTTTAACGAATTACCGAGGCAGCGCTCAGTAACAAGTATGTTTTGGTTTGGCTCGCACCGTATAAACACTGGTGGAATTAAGAAAAAGCGACTTTACGGGCTAATTACCCATGTACAATGCATTCAACTTCCAGGTCCATGGACGGTTGGGTATGCTTCTACTCGACACAAAACATCCTCTTCCTCAGGTTTTCAAATAGGCGCCATCAAAATTTTTAACCAACCAGAATAATCTCTCCAGCCGACGACCACCTGCCGTAATTAGGTTCTCCCCGTAGCTCCACCTTTCATGGTGAGCGCCACCAATCTGGGGCGAAGCGGTGCCTTGGATGTCGTCAAACCTTCAGATTATGCAGATGAAACTAAGAGACGAACAAGCCAGTAGTCTGTATTAATCCTTGTATGGGCCAATGTAATTGAACTGTTACTGTTTCTGGCACCGATAGCACTTCACAACTTTTTGTACAGACAGTTCGCATCAGTAAATTCCGAAAATGCTCACTGCTTCGACAGGTGTTTGCTGGGTCCCAGCAAAGCTGGAATTAACGCCATTCACTGTCGATGGGAACAAGCGATATACAACATAAAAATTTTCAACAAATCAAAAACCATGACAAAACAGAAGAAGCTTACCGCAGAACCCAAATAAAGCAATATGCAATGAATTAGTGGGTTATTCGATAACGAATAACAGTCACTTTATTTTAGAGTCTCTTGCCTTTTTCTTCTCTTGTTACATACTATTCTTCATACCTATTATGTCCAATGTATTTATTAACGACTTGTCTATCGTTTGAATGAATACACACTTCGTCCTGGCGCGCCTCGTTTTCTGCTAGCACATAGTCGTTGTTACGGGAAGTTAACTGTGGCAACAGCGGATTTTTAATACATCGGATAAATGGGATCTGCTAGAACTACTCTCTTATTCAGAGGAGCGTTATTCTCACTTATAGCGAACGTAGTATGGTGGAATTTATCGTAGACAGTTATTGTAGATTATTTTGTAACCTTGTCGATCCATTTTTTGGTTCCACTATATATTGCAGTGATCAGCGATCGTGTGGGTACTCTAAGGATCCCTGCAGTATGTAGCTTCTTACTGCCCAGAGCACCAGTAGTGCAAGAACATGAATTGACGGTGACATCGACAAAACTTTAACTGAATCTCTAGTTAACCGCGAACAAAGCCCCCACGTAAATTTGAGAAGCGACTGGTGGTTAAAGATACCACCTATCCGTTCTACATTCCCCGTGTTTCCATTAGTAATTGCCAATTTCAACATATGAT
>LUCH01000304.1:113119-123710 GCA_013368495.1 Paragonimus heterotremus | reverse complement strand
CGCGGTGGTACTGGCAAGGCAACTCTCACGCCACAGGGAGTTTAGGATTTTAGGGACGTCGAAGGTGATCTCACTACATCAGCCCCTCCTAGAAGGGTGACTAATATAGGAGGCCTTCTACCTATGGATTTTAATCCTGGGCAACGGCTACTGTCTTGCTGGCCAGCAGCGTGCAAGCCACCCACCCTGAAAACGCATCCTGAGGACGTGACAGGGAGTGTAATTTCCTCACTGCGCAGGCATAGAGTGCTACGGCTTTCAAAGTTTTCTCCTTGGGCCCTGCAACTGTTGCCATGCATCGCGTTAAACGTAGAAATAAAGAAAGGTGAAATACCTGAACGTTAGAGAAAAAGGCAGATACCCACCGTAACGTGTGTCCTGCAGCGCCTGAGGATATTGACAGTCATATGCAGGTATCCTCTGCGCAAAACGAACCAGGAAATTGTACCTACGAAAAAATTTAAGCTGCTATCCGACAAAAGCATGAAATACACATAATAAATTATCAACCGCTCGACAAATGTGAAATAGAAGGAGGCGAGCCACTGGGGATTGCGCGCGGGAAGATGGACGCGCCTCTCTGAACGAGTTGTAGGTTGAGGAGGGAGTTCGTCGGGAGTAAACGCGGAAAGCAACACTGGGGCTAAGTCGGAGGTTGAAGTAGATGGAGACGGCTCGGATGACGCTTGCGTTGTCAAACTGGAGGCTTAGTCGGTGAAAGCAGGTTCAAGACAGTCAACCGAGGCCGTGATGTGTTGACGGAAACTGTCGATCATATAAATTTTGTAGACCGTTTAATGACACGGAATGGTCCTTTATACGGTTGCTGCAGCGGTTTCTTGACAGAATCTGTTCGCAGAAACACGAACTCACAAGTTCTAAGTCCTCTAGGAATATGAGACGAGGGTTGTTGAGTACGTGTTACACTCGTTTGTAGTGATCGCATGTAATCGGCTAGTCGGTTAGCACAGTCTTGAGTGTCGACAGCGGCTTTGCTTGACGGTTGGAAGAAATCAGCTGGAAGGCTTAAGGGACGACCACAGACGAGTGACGCTGGGGTCGTACTGTCATCCTTGACACAATTGCGAATACGAAGTAGAACTAGGAGTAATGCTTCCGTCCAATCCATCCGCCCATGAGCACGTAATGAAGCTTTGAGCTGACAATGAAAAAGCTCTGCGGGTCCATTCGCTTGTGGGTGATGGGCTGTAGTCCGTGTTGGATGCACGCCTAACAGCTTGGTCAGTTGTGAAAATAAAGCTGATTCAAATTGCGTACCACGATCAGCTGTAATGGTCGATGGACAACCGTAACGTGGGATGCAATGTTTGACAAAAGTGCGAGCGACACATATTGTTAATGTGTCTAACAAATGTATGGCTTCTGGCCAACGAGTGAAGCGTCGATACGCGTGGGTAGGTAAATGAAGCCTCGCGAAGGTGGATGTGGTCCGACGAGGTCCAGACGGACTTGTTCGAAACGATCACCGGGAGTTTGAAAAAATTGCAGCGGGCTGTTCATGTGTCGGTTGACCTTAGAACGTTGACATACAAGACAACAACGGGCCCATTGCCGTACGTTCCGATTCACGTTAGGTCAGACAAATCGATCCGTAAACAGCCTTAGTGATATGCGTATCCCTGGATGTGATAGGTTACGCAACATTTCGAAAACTGCTGTTCGTAACGAACGTGGCACGATTGGCCTGGGGTATCCCAGCGTATTGTCACATATAATGGTACCAGGCGAAGATGTCAATGGACAATACGTAAGTTCGTGCGTTTTATATCATTCTTAAATGTGCAATCGGACTGTTGTTGCGCGCCTATGTTTTGACGTGAGATCAAGTCGATGGCAGTAGGCACGCTGTGCTTTCGTGAAAGAGTATCCGCGGCGACGTTTGCGGCTCCGGAGACATGGCGAATGTCCGTAGAAAACTGGGCTATATAGTCCAGCTGTCGAGTCCCTCGAAGTGAATGTTTATCGGAGTAATTCCGTAAAGCGTACAGGAAAGGTTTGTGATCTGTGAAAATGATGAAGTCACGGCCCTCGAGAGCGTGGCGAAAATGGCGCACAGCCTTGTACACAGCTAAAGGTTCACGATCGAAGGTGCTGTATCGCGTTTCGGCATTACTGAGGCGTTGAGAAAAGAATGCAATTGGTTTCCAAGTCTCGCTAATTGCTTGCTGCAGCACTGCACCTATGGTTGTGTCCGATGCACCCACGGCGATGCTGATTGGTGCGTCCGGTTGTTGGTAATGCAACATGACTGCAGAAGCGAATGCCTCCTCTACGGTGGCGAAAGCGGTAGTGGCTTCGGGGGTTAGATGCAAAGTGCGTTTATTGCCCTGGAGTAGATCTGTCAGAGGTTGCATAAGCTTGGCGCAGTTGGGAATAAATCGTCGATAGTAATTCACAAGTACATTGAAGCGGCGGAGCTTGGGAACTGTGTCGGCAATCTGGCACGACCGGATAGCCTCGACCTTGGAATCGAGCGGTTTAATCCCTTCTCCCGAGATGTTGTGGCCCAAGAAGTCCAACGAAGTTTGACCGAGTTCGGAATTACCTCCGTTGACGGTAAGGTCATGTGAAGCTGGACGTTGAAATAACGTCCGTAGATGGATGACGTGCTCTTCCGGGGAAGAGCTAGCCACGGGGATGTCGTCTATGTATGCATAAACGAAGTCCAATCCACGGGTGACTTCATTAATCAGACGTTGGAACGTCTGTGCAGCGTTACGAAGACCGAAGGGCATGCGCACAAATTCGAACAACCCGAATGGAGTAGTAATAGCCATACTGGGTATAACCTCTTGTGCTATCAGTATCTGGTAGTAGGCGCGAACGAGGTCGATCTTGCAGAAGATTGTTTCATCTGCAAGATTGGTAGTTAGACCGTGGAAATGTGGCACACGGTACCTATTTGGAACAGTGGCATTGTTCAATCCACGATCAACCCCACAAGGACGTCAGTCGCCTTCTGTCTTCTTTGGCACCATGTGCACAGGTGACGCCCATGGACTGTTGGAGGGGTGGATTATACTCATATCCAACATGTGCTGAAATTCAGCACGAGCGATGCGCAGTTTGTCTGGTGTCAGTCCCCGCAATCGCTGAAAAACTGGTGCGCCTTTCGTTTTGATGTGATGTACCTCGTCCGTAACGACGGCGGGTACCACGTTAGACGGACGGGTCAGCTCAGGGAATTTACGCAATACCGCTCGGTATCGACACTCACCTCTTGATTCAGCAGGCAGTGAAATGAGGACATTCGTCGGGGAAGTGGTCCATATGGTGGCTATGCTCGTCAGAGGATCCAGGAGTTTGTGATGGCCTGCGTCGACAACTAACCCAAAATGCTTCAAATGTCCGTGCCCAAAATGTCCTCTGGTACATCCGCCATAATGAACCCCCAACAGAAAGCAAGCCGTAGGCCAACATCGAACGTAAGGGAGTGTGAGCCAAAAGTGCGTATTGGAGTTTAGCTGGCGGCCTGGAGTTCGAAGGGCGTCGAACGAGCCGTGTCATCTTTTCTACGCAGTGTGACACTGACTTGAGCGCTGGTGTAAACTAGAAAACACAACCTAGAATTTCTGTCGTGTACAAAAAATAGGCGACCAGGCGTGGGACTGCCAGCAACAGTTGTAGTCATTACTAGCTGGCGCTTGCGTTTCCCGAGATGGTTAAGAAGGTGTACGGCCGTAATGTATTTCCGTGCCTTGGTCCCGAATGTATGGTGGTACCAGCAATATCCAGTTCTTGAACGCGACCTGGAACAAAGACGTCCTTTGGAAGCGGGGCGACAGCGATAAGCTTTAGCAACTTGGATTTCCAGATAAAGATCTTTCACTTTTGCTGCTAAATCGACGGTTACGCTTCCTGTGTGTACGTCTACCTGACGCATTCTGCGAGGAAAATGCTTGATGACTGAGTCTGCCGATTTTGCCAAATCATCCAGGGAACTCGTTGACATGAATGGAGAGATACATCTCTCCAGCAGTTGAATGGGCTCAATGAAATGTACATTTCATTGAGCCCATTCAACTACTGTATGTTAACAGCGTGTACAAAACCTATGCATATCACCGAAAAACTGACACTGCACTTTCACTATTGTTTAGGGTTCAACCGTTCTGTGGGCTATTAATAAACTGTCCGCGTCCACGCGTGTGTGCATTCCTACTGGACGGCGTAAATTATGGTAGTTTGACCTAGTGTGGTATTATAATCGTCGGCACGTCCACTCTAGTCCACGGGAAATCGCAGATTACCTGGAACGCTTTGAAATTTGGTGTATTACACGTAATGATAGGGGAAGAAAACACTGCCTTTACTCACGGCCATTGGCAAAGATGCATATGCAGTGATTAAAGATCTGGTGTTTACTGATTCGCCTCTTTTGCTTTCGTACGGTTCTATGAAACATACGACCGAGTCATCGTGCGTCAACACTCAAGTCGAAGGGTCATCGATTGTAGTTAATAGACAGTAACTCTGTTTCCATTTCGAGACGATGGGGCAACCTGATCGCTACTCACAAACGGAAGTGGTTGAGCGTTCACATATGATAACTCGGTCGTGTCTAACGTGAATCCAGTGGCGCAGTAGTACACACGATTGCCTCATGAACAGCGTGTCCCTGGTTCATGTCCCGGCTGCAGTGGCGAGGATATGCACTACTGATGAGCTCTAGTGAGAACGAAACTCGAGTCTAGTGCGTCTTTTCGAAAAGGGTCGACTGGAAAGTCTATGGGAATGCGACAGCTGCGATCGATTTTGGGTGATGTTCAATGTATATTTATTACTCGACTTGAGTTCGCTGATTACCTTATGTCGGGACCTATTTTAACTTAGACTTCCGTACGAATCCACATCGATCAATGAAGTAGAAACAAAAACGTACGGGTCCTGATTTCTTTCTGAGTTTTATTCAAAATATATGAATATTTATAACAAAGAAGTTTGCATGTATCTTCTGAAATAGCAAGGTTGGTTAAGTGAAAACTATTTCTCAGACTATATAGGGAGTTGTGTTGTAAGTGAACAACAAACGCTGTAAAGAAGACGTTCGAGTGTATCAGTTTAAACAAAAGTGCAAGGTTCTAATGTAATTTTCATCGCATGGATCAATGCCAATATTTTGACAGCATTGCTTATGGGTGAATGAGGATGAACGATTTAGTAAGCTTCTGCTAAATGACCACCGAAGATTTTCTAATAAAAGTCTATCAAGTCTACGTGGATGGCAATAAATGAAGGTGCAATACTCAATTTCGGATCGGATACACACTCGTAAAAAGCAGACTCGCATCCGGTAGACGGAACGCTTTCTTGATGTAGCTTATTGTTCTTTTAGTTTTTGCTACCTGACATCACACTTGTTCATAGAAATTGAACAAGTTTGAACACCGTATTCCTAGGTCTCAGACAGAAGTGTCGGTATCAATATTATTACCGTCTAGTGAAAAAGAATCACTGGGTATTTGACAGTTGTTTGTTTTGCACAACGACTCAAATGGTGTTAGGTCCTGTCGTATATTTTGTAGACAGAGGGCGATGTTGCTGGGCTGCCGAAATGTATCAGACGTTATGGAAAGATCCGACAGGCGTAAGTAGGACGGTTTCCTCAGAAATGTGTTGTATCTATTTTTTAGCAGGTCAACCAGATAAGTGCAGTGGGGTACGAAGCAAAAGAGAATCAATAGAAACACCACAACATTCTCTTTCCAAATCATTTGAAGCGAGCAGTGATGTTCATATTTGAAGCGAACTAAACAGCAATGCAGTACCCCAACGAAAACCAACAAGCAGATTAACATGTGTCTGTTCGGCTGATTGAATCTGGCAGGGAATGAGTGCTAGTGACGTGGGTAATGAATGGTAAACTCGATGGGATTGCACGAAGTATCTGTAGATTAACTTCGGGAAGATTTGTTGCGAATTGGTGTGTTGAGACGATTGTATCTAATCGTTGTCTACATAAGCCCTCCAGGTGAGTTATTCACAGTAAGTGTTAGCTGGGACACCTGACGTCTGGGTCTATGAAACGTGTTATGTTGGGGATCAGAACAAAAAGAAGTCACGCAGATGATTGACGGATCGCTCGAAAAAACACTGATGAACTTTTAGCCGTCTCCCCTAACTTTTGTTGTGGTTGGGAATACGTAATAGTAATCGGAAATATACCTATCTTGAACTCAGAATTAGTTTCCACGCAGCAGCAATAACACGGAACTCTAACCAACAAAACCGTAGTGTAATCCGTACCTATACAACGTAATTATCCATGAAACAAAATAATAATAGCACACAATATTCTGTTACGAACTACAATCACTACACCTTCTAGTCGAGCTTTGAGGTCCCTTACTTACAAAATGACTGAGGTGATCAACGGGAGGCTTTTGATTCATAGTTATCCGAGGATGGGGTCACCTGTGCTGTTATCAAAGACGGGAGATCTCATTACGAAGCAATTGAGAAGGAGTCCAGTAGTCCAGCTCGGTGTCGGAAAATAACTGCTGGAGCTTGGCCTCGCTTGATGTTGTCGTATACCTCAGTACTGTCGTCTTTGGTTTATCCTACGGGGACTCGTCTGGGATAAAGTCGAGAATATAAATTATTTCAAAAACAATATCAATGGGAAACTGCGTAGTCAAATGAGAAAACAAGGTGGCTCGCGAAGAAATCTTATTAAGCCGGGTAAGCATCTATACCTGAGTGAACCAGACACGAGGGTTTGAAATATCAAGTGACTGACCTAAAGTTTGGACGTTGCAGTGATCGTTTTACTGAAACACACAGAATAAACACGTACACAATGATATAAATTACGGAGAATACAACTAGACTGAACAGGATTAGCTATGGAACTTGAGCGAAAGAGTTCCGTGTTTTTCTAATGGTATTAAGGACAGTTCATTTTGTCGACTGTGTTAAGCGGCTGTTGAAGAAATTCACCCAGTGTTCTCGGAGTTGACCAGTGTGATAGCTTGGCCAGACTGGTTTCACGACCGCCCCTCCAGTTCTGATCTACTACTCAAATGGGTGAGCGGGAGGTAGTTTGTCCGTTTGTGGCTTCCATCGTTGGTAATTAATGGTGCATTTACACGTCGTTGAAATCTTACCATTTAAAGGTAAACGAGACGCAATCATTCTGATGTGTTCAATAACAGGAATGCACAGGAAATCAAGAGAAGATTAGACCTGTCTGTAGCAACCACAGAACGCTCACCGAACCGAGATTCGCAGTGGCAATAATCCGTCAACAGTCTCACTGATACGGGAATAACCATCGACCAACCAGTGAAAAAATCTGCACAGGTGAGAGGGGAAACTTTTCCATAGGAAGGTGGAATTGGATCAGTAATACATAGATGGATGTGTGAAAAACTAGAATTTGTTGTGGGGAGGTTGTCAGGGGAGACCTTGTGACGGTTGATCTTGCTACTCTTGTGGTGCAGCTCATATAGTTTTCTTGGTCTACACGAGAACAAACGTAACGTCAAGAAATCACTTTGGGTGTGATGGATATTCCGGGACCTGAGAGCGAATGTAAGAAGTCTCTGGAACAAACCCTCGAAGCCTGCGTCTAGACGTGTCACACCTCATACTAGACTGGGAATGAGGACATTCGGAGAGATGAGTAACAGTCATGACGGAATGCCTTCTTCTTTAGGCTGTTAGTCTGCCACTTTCCGTAGAAGTTGAATGCCCTTATCTGTGTGTAATCTAGAAGGGACGTTTGCAACCACAATGCCACCTCCTCGAATGTGGCGAATGTCCATCATAAGCTGTGTAGGGAAAATCAAGATGATGGGCTTCGTGTGAATAAGAGGTTCAATGATATAATAAACGGTATACGATAAATCATAACATTTGAAGCATAAACCTCCGATGGGTGACAGATGTGCCAAAAAGATGAGTAGATCGCGAGCGAGTGCCTGCTGAATATACTACAGTTAACTTAGACAGAGGAAAGTTTTGTGAGAAACACAAGAGTATTTGTAATTCGTCGTTGACAAGCTGTTGGAAAACCCATGCTACTGCGCTTTGATGAAGCACCAGTTCCACCAAGGGACTGTTTTCTAGCGTTAAACGCATGTAGCGCATGAAGGGTGAAAAAACTGAACTGTTTTAACCCGTGCAAAAAGTCGGTTAGTGACTGTGGTTTATGTGTACAGTGCGGGATAAAGCGTTGGTAGCAGTTGAGGATACCTGTGAATCCGTAAATTCTTAAATGAAGTCAGTAATGGAGAGATCTTGCAATGCTTTAATCTGTGTGTACATTGGTGGGGTACCCGTGGTATGGATGAAATGTTTGGAAAATTCTAGTCAATCAAAGTCGAGGGTAGATCTATTGCAATTAAGAACAACCCTCAATTGTACAAAAACTTGGAACACTAAACGAAGATACTTTTCGTGTTCACAGTGCTCTGGACTAGTAATCAACACACCGTTGAAATAAATTTACACAAAACCAGAATCAGGTGTAGCCTCGTCCATGGAACGTTCCACAGTCTGGGCTCTTTTGTGTAGACCAAATGGTATTCGGAATAACCCGAAAAGACTGAGAGGAGTTATCGCTGTTTTTCTGAGTATCATCAGAAGCCATGGGAGTATGATTATATAAAAGCATTGCGCCGATATTATAAATAAGGGTTTTGGTACCCAGAGTGAGAGAAAAATCATGTGTATGATAGTGGGATATCAATCTTGGATTGTGATGTTGCTGATTGCAGGAAAATCTCTACACGGACATCAGTCGCCTGAAAATTTCGGAAATATAACTGGTAGGGTTGTCCAACAACTGATCGATGGCAGAATAAAACATGGTTTCAACATGTGCTCAAATTCAGTTCTAATATAGTTCAGCTTCATGGAGTTAGTCTGAACGGCCGGCCGGTATTAAGGTGGTCTGTAATGAAAATCTGGTGAACTAATGCATGTTTAATTATGGTGGATTTTTTAAGGAGGATGGGTGAGTTACTGGAGTCATTAGATGAATATGGGAAACCGGGAGTTCGGGCCACAAGAATTAAGTTTGATTTGTGTGTCACGTGCCTAGAGCAACGCTGTTCAATCCAAAAGAATCCTTTGCTGTACGATGACGCTAAGTCCGGGAATAGACATGAGCATGGATAATTATATTTTTAATGTCTGTTATAGTGAATATCCAATGAAATCATAGCCGTAAGCCTGGATCTAGTATAAGTCTTCTTGTAACTCACGTTGTGTTTTGACGTACTTTAGCTGTGCGCAATGAAGGCTGGTTGATTGGGGAAGTTGTTTTGTTCTTTGTAGAATGGTACTCTCTTCAGTTCCGACATCAACGATAAATTTGTTATCACTAGGCTTATCTGATAAGAAAGGTAAGTGACATTTTGAAATACAGTCTGGGGTAGTTTAACCGGCACTGGCTGTATTAAAAACAGCGATGAGGGAGGTTTCTTTTAGCACCATTGAAATGATGCATACTTTGTTGATGTAAGGAAAAGCTGAGGATTAACTGGACGCACACCGCATGATCCTCAGCTTCTAAGAGATATGTGGTTGATAACTCGTACCGCAGTCGTGACATCTGCTGATTTTTAGGAAAGCAGGTTATACTGTTGATAAAATGGGGCGGACATGGGGACAGACATTATTTGATAAGATAGATTAGTGTCCAGTGTATTACCATCAGCGCCTGAATTGGTACAATACAATTAAGAGAAGGTAGCATTTCGTCGGTGGACAACGTCAGGTGTTGAAACTGGATCAGTGACAACTGACGGTCCCTTAGCTTAAAGTCGAGAGGCAGCCTGATCATTTCAACATTTCATGGACGAAAAGTTGCCCCCTCTACTAGAGGGCGTGCTCTTTAGTAGAAGTGGCGACAACCTCAGTGCACTGAGGTTAAGTGGATTCGGACAGAGAGATAGACGTGCAAAGAGAATGATACGGAATTATGGATTGTTGGTGAGGAAAATACGTGAAGCAATAAGTAAACACATAAAACAAGATATGTTATCACCATCAGCCAGGCCGGTACTCACGTGGTTTGTCAAGTAGGGCTCCCCACTTCATACACACAGCTATATGAGGTCAGCGATTATTCGTCTGTGTCGCAGTAAGCACGAACTCACAAGACTTCACATTTATCTCTGTTTGCACAAACAACCTAACGACAAACATTATAACAACAGAGAATGTGTCAACAAAGTGGCTACAACTGTAGTGAAAATGTAACCTGAAACAAGTTGCCTTTAGTGAGCAGTTGTTCTCTTTCATAATGGCTGAGATACGATAACTGTGCGGTACCGTGGAACTTTGGTTTATAGTGGACTTACATACACGGACTGAATAGTCAACGGAGTATTGCAATGATGAACAGAAGCCGGAGGTATGTTAGTACTTACATTTACAGTTAAGAACACGTTATAACTGTGAATAATGGGGTTTCTGCTCACAAAAGTTGTCTGTCTATCATGTTTTTAACAGCTCAAAAAATTTTGTGAGTCATGATGTTGATACGTAAAAGTTAAACTGTAGTTTGATAATTTTTGAAATAATTTGACACTCAGGGAGTAGGTGATATTGTGTTAAAAGG
>LUCH01000304.1:67506-104882 GCA_013368495.1 Paragonimus heterotremus | reverse complement strand
CATGCTGAAATATCTACTATCCAGGTTGCCTTTGAGATTCTAGTCCAACAGCCATTAGGATCTTTGGGTTCAGAATTATTAAGAGAGCTTTCTAAGTTGGATTGGTACTTATGCTTTACCGACCGGATAGTCAGTTTCCGAACAGCCAGCCGTTACTGTCGTTGGGGTCGTTGTCCAGCTAAAGTAAAAACAAAACGACATGGCAACAACGCATGTTCCAAATCTAAGTATGTGCATCAGTAAAAAATACAATCCTAAATAGAACCTTGTCACCTATAAATAACAGCTGTGTGGTCTATCTAGTAAGAATGGCTCAATCAGTGTACTATAGTGTGTTTCGAGAATTGGGGCAAATCGCGGTGGTTGTCGAGATCCTGGATTGCATTTTGCATCTTCATGGGAGTTAATCGAGACTTTCTTATGAGGAATTGCATTAGGTTATGTGATAGTATGCAACTGTCTACAGTCAGATGTGACGTTTTGTGGTTTGATAGAATGGCACCTGATGCCGTTAAGCACTTTCGAATGCTGTGCGTTTATTTTTGGTAGGCTGATCGGTCAAAAGGACAAAAACCTTGGGAAAGTGCCAGAAAACCCATTTTTAAATCAGTGAATTTGCGACTTGTGGAGGACGAACGATTTTGATAAATGTGATAATTAGTGCACAATAATGGAAAAGTACTCTGCATGCTTATTCCTTCAGAACGATGAGTAATATCCGTATATCGGAGGTACTGCTAGAAAACGTCAATAAAATGTGGACATAGCACGAAGAATTGGCTCGGAGGAAACACATCCAGAGTCAAGGCGCTCAGATTTGTGGTTTGTCTTGATTTATAAAGTCTGCGATCCACGCGCTCGCATTCTAAGCAGTGTTTATTAGTCGTTGAGGGGTATTGCACTCACGTCCTATTGAACGTCAAGTCAAAGGTAAAGGGGATCTTGAAATCAGCCAAACCGAATTAGTATACGGCTCAACACTGCAACTACCCGTGGACTATTTCCATCAGTCACATCACCCAGTCGACACAGTGAAATGTTTCTGACGAACAGAACATATTCGCTCAATTTCCATGCAGAAGCACGTAGGAGACAGTTGTATTTCCTCGAGTTACGTACGCGCACACATGTGTTTATTCGATGTGATTCAGTAAATTGAACATTGTGACCTCAAGTCTATGGCAATATTGGGTCAGGAAAAGTACTTCACTACGGATCGAGTTGTATACGGCGATGTCGTAGGTGAGGAACATTCGAAAGTATTATCAGTAGACAGAAGTTTTAAGCAATGGTCTCAGCACGTCAATTCAAATGAAGAATTCTTCACTAAATTACTCCTCAAATAGTTCTCGCAACCCTAGTGTGTACATCACTCATTCTGTTAATAGCATTTGTTCCCTACCATATACAACCACTCGCACAAGCTGACACAATAAGTTCTCTGATGGATTCCGCTAAACCGTTTAAGTGTTGCTTACGTGGATTCCCACCTGAGCATCGACAGTGGTTGTTTATTTTGCCCATGTTGTTTATTTCTTTGGTTCGATTTGGGCCGGAGCCCAAATGTCACTGTTCGCTATCTGATAAATCGAAAGGTCGATCGAACCATCTCCTTATGAGTGACTATGCCAGGTTTGTTATAACTGAAACTTCTTACGGTCAATTTTAATCACGGATGAGTAGCAGCTCAATTAGTTGGTGGATTTCCACACGACGTTCCAGTATATTCAACTAGATTTTGTTGGACTATTAATAATACAGCGTGAACATTTATTAAAACGTATTTGCTCATTTTTCTGCTTACACTAATGTACAGTGAAGTATGATATTCAATAGTAACCTTATATGTCTGCATAACTCTCAATACATTGTGGCCAGCCACATAGCTTGTATCTTGTTGCAGATCACAGAACTGCAATGGTAGTACAATTATTAGCAACTGCTTCAAACGAACAATGAACATTCAAACAAAACCTGCCGCAAACACATTACGTTCTCATATATGTGCCTGTGAAAAGAGTAGAGATGACGCCACTGTCACGTGTTGACCTACAGCGTTGTTATCTGGCTTTCTATCCTCCTGAGTTATATAAACACCAGTCCACCAAAACAGTGCGTGAGATTAGAAGGAAAGTTGTGAAAGTGTTGAACACTTGAAATGTATTAGAAAACCAATATAGTCATCAATGGTTCCTTTCACATTCGCCGTGGGTGATCAGACACACAACAACAGATGGTGGGGTTTTAAAGAAATGGCAGTAAAAACCAGACTGATCGGGTTCAAACTAAACACAATATCTTCAGTTTTTTAGTGTTCTTGGTAAATTTGGAAGAACGCGGCAGGTATGTTTAATGTACTAGTACAGTAGCGGTATAGCTAGTGATCATCCAGTGAGTTGGTTGAGAGAAATTGAGGAATACTCACGTTTCATCACAGATTCCACCTTCACGTAGATTTTCAGCCAGTGCATTCCGAACAGACTACTGCGCAAACAGCAACAATCATTTTCAGTGATTCGGATCCAATTTTCAGTTACTGTTATTGCTAGGTCTTCGATACAGTGTTCTGCATTTTCCATTCATGATTGTGTCTCGTTTCGGAAGTCCGGAGCACAAACGAGTTAATGATGTGCCAGTAGTTTCTCATAGTTTGACGTACCCGGAGAATGAAATTGAAATGTTAACTGTTTTATTGTTAAAATAAACCGCTTCAAAGTTGTTCCAAATTTAGGAAAAATTTCAGAACTTCCACTCGGTTTTGATGATGACTGTGCTTTGAATAATATCACACTAGGGACTTCACACTTTTGACAGGGTTTACATTGTTTATGTACAGTTTTCTCAATTTCTCCTCGTTTTGATGGACAATAAGAATCGTTGCACAAATACAAAGTTTAACTCAGTGATCTTCGTTCATGTCCTTCAAACAGCTGGACGTATTAAGCGATGAATTAACAACACCAGCAATAATCGTCAAATTCTACATCCAGAACTGGCAACGATTTTACGTGAACCTATAACATTTTGGAGAATCTATGGAAGCAGTTTAGCACAACTTCGAAAACAGGTCAGTACGTTGCCACGGGAAGGTCGAAGATTATTATTTAGACGCTCTTGACTTTGTGTCGGTATTGGTTAGAGAACCTGTTTCCATTTCTCATGAATGTGAAGTAAGAATGATTGTAAGCGGTAAAAGAAACCTTGATTGTAGATTCTGACTAACATTCAAACTAGCATCTGGAAGTGAAACACGCTGAAACAACAGTCCGTCCCGCATGAATATTCAATCATCTGTGAGACTGGGCTAGAATGGCGGTATAAAAATTTGCAGTTGAGGTTGTTCCTCACGTAGTTGTCGATGAAGTAATGTTTTAAAACGCAAAGTATCAGCCTCGTCTATAGAGTTAAGCAATGTGTTTTATTGCGAACAGGTGCTAACTGTGAAGTAGTTCTGTCTACGGAGTAAACTGTTTGTTCCATTACGCCGTTCCAAGGAGTGACCCATCTGACATTCACCCTTGTTCAGTGAGAAAAAATGTGTCAGTGGATGAATTGGTTATATAAGGTAATTAGGTTTCCTCCAAGGTATCGGTGTGACTATGCTAGTCTCTCTGAGTTGGGGATTATCTTTAGCTCCACAGTTCTTGTCGTAGTCAGCCTTAGACATTATCAGAAAGTGAAAAATCTGTACGATATCGACGATATGTCCATGTGCTCGTTTCCGGATTTGGGCGAGTTACTGATATAAACATATTGGGAACCACGTCAGGATGGAACTTCTCATAAATTATTTCTCAGCGCTTTAGAGCTGGTTGCGCCATTCTGACTATATATACATAATTTGTGGACAAACTCGAACTGTCGCTCGTGTTCCTGAGTCTCAGCCGTTTGATGATACAATTAGATTTGAAACGTTGAGGTGTTATTTGGATAATGTTAGGTGATAAATATTCACCACCTTATATAATCTGACGGTGAATAAGTTACTTTTTATGGGCCACCAGTTCGGACAGTTCATATTACTCCGTAAGTTTATCAAATGCTCGGAACAGCAGTGGCCAGAATATGGATCCTTGAGGAACGCCGATTTTGGCAGGGAACTACTCAGATAACTCTTTGTTAAACTTGATGTTGAACCCACGTTCATTTAGTTGGTCATCAAACCGTGTGTTCCAACGTTCATCCTGACTACAACTTTGGAGTTAGTGTAGCAAGGTAGTGTGACAGACCCTGCCGTAATCCTTGTAAAATTCAATTTCTACCAAATCAGTGACTAAAAATAGGTAGCTAGCCTTCGTCCAAAAGTAACGACAAATCAGCAGATTCGTGACTCATAAGAATCACTTAAAGAAGTCATGCTGTTTCATGATGCCAAATTCTTTAAATTTAACTGTGGCTAGGAGAGGGTTATCTGGAAATCTAGTACATACCTTCTGGGCCACTGAAACCAGCCCGACTGGTCGATAGATTTGAGAGTCCATGTTTGGCAATATTTTTGATTGTGAACCAATTCCAGGCCTTTGATGGAATAATTATGGAAAACTGCTAGCAGTTCAGCCAATCAAGTGACATAGGTCTTCAGGACGACGCGGATATCAAGTTTGGACAGAGTAATTCGTGAGTTAGTAGGACCACTCGTTTGCTTCTAACATATCATATGGAAAATAGAAATAATCCATTCACGTTATTGTTTTCGCGAACAGAAGTGGGTCGTTTTCTGCAGTCGTTCAAATTTAAGGGCTGTTTACTCTGAGCTTTTGCTGCTCCCCCATTTCGATGGAAAAGTCAGTCTGAGTTTACAAAATGCCTACAATGCTCTTTGTGTGTTCTGTGATTTTTGCTGTGGAAAAGCTCTGGATTTACCTTCAGATTTTGAGCTAGATCGAGGTGACAGCAAAACCGCTCATCTTTGGAGGCAGTCGTCGTATGATGGCGCTTCTGACATACTCAACACACTGGAGTTCAGTTCATTCTCGTTCGTACATGTTTCACGCTGGACTTTTCATTGTAATCCTGGATGAGTTAATTTTCTACTAGGTTGGAGACATAACTGGAACATGGTTACTAACGGTAGTGGAGAATTTCCTGACGATGGACTGCCATCGCCAATCTCGGCTTAGTAAATATGGATTTAAGCAATCCAGAATTGTTGATCTATGCATTCATCGATGTGGCATTTGCCATATAATAGTATTCTGGGTCAATATTTTCGAGAAAGTGTTGTTCCCTCCAGTGTAGATAGCTGAAATCAGTTATCCCGTTGTCACTATAATTGATTGGGGCTGTGATTCGTAAAGTGGGGATCATGTCAACCTCGATAATTAGAAAACAGTCAAGGTAAGACGTTGCCAGATTCTACAGTTACCTGATACAGTTTCCGAGATTCCAGACTGGTTCAGCTCCTATTACCGCCTGCATGAGATTCTTAGTGGTGAAAGCAGTTGCAATGCTGACTGGTTTATGAAATCTAGCTCCACATGTTTAACATTTCCAATGAAACATAAAGACAGTGGCTTACCCAGATTGGTTCAAGGCCGCGCCAATATCCCTCTGCACAGAAATTGATCTGTAAGTCATGCCCTTCAAACAAGTAAGTGTTTGAATGATGGAATCTACTTGCCAGACTGATTCGTGGAAATCCAGTAGAACTCTATAAGGAATAGATTAGGACTGCAGGTGTGTGCCATAATGAGTTTTATATCAGTACAAGACATACTCATGGAACCGTAGTTAAGTTCATTCTTGCTGGTACATGTCTCACGCTGAATTTTCTTTTGCAGTCAGGCATGTGGTTGTGTTTCCCTGGGTGTGTTGGTTTTCTACTAAGTTGCGGGCACGTAACTGGAACGTGATTACTAACGGCATTGGAGAATACTCCACTGATATGTTGCCACTGCTGATCTAGATCCAGTGGCCATGGATTCTGGCCATCCGAACTTTCTGAGCTATGCACTCATCACTTCGAAATTTGCCATATAATAGTACACCGGGTCAACATTATCAAAAACGTGCTGTTCACTCCAGTGCAACCTGTTGAAATTAATTAACCCGCGAGCAATATAATCAACTGGGGTCGTGATCTGTAACGTCAGGGAACATGTGGATTACGCTGATAAAAATGTAATCGGGACGAGAATGCGCTCAACCCATCAGTTGCCTGGTGCGGTCTCCAAACTTCTAGATTGGTTCAGCTCCCATTGTTGCTTGCCTGAGTTTGCTAGCGCAGAAAGCAGTTGAAACGCTAACTAGTTTGTGAAATCTCGCTGCGCGTGTGTTCAACATCCCCAATCAATAAATTTGGATAAAAGCTTGTCCAGATTGCCGTGCAAGGTTGCGTCGATATCTTTTTTTCAGAAATTGGTCTGTAAGTCATCATTTAAATAAGTGAGCTTTCAGATGATGGAATTTTACCTTATAAAAGATCCCACTGTTGCTGGCCTTGAGTGGGTTTCCTTTGAATAATTATTTCGAGGCATGTCTAGTTTGTTAAAGAGCGAATCCACATGGGTATAGAAACGATACCCAAATACAGTCTTCCTGACTAAAATAAACCTACCAAATAAATATGATTGCAGTGTCTCCTGTTGAAAAAGGCGCAGTCGGTATGTTGTAGTGTGTTTTATAGTCACCATCCCTTAGTACAATAGCCGCGAGTCGGGGTTAGTTATCGAAGTTCAAGATTGAATTGTGCATGTGCAGGTTTCGTTGAAGTGTGTATTTGTCTTGATTATTAACTACCTGAAAGTGACCAGTGTAGACAATGAATTTATGGAATAATCTCCCCACGCCATTTCACAACAAACACCCCCCAATTTACTGCACAACTGTTCTTTCAATCTAATCGAGAACATCACTCATCACCCAGACCACGGTCATTCATTCCCGGCCATACAATCATTCACATAAACAGACACGACGTTGGTTGCTCGGTTTCATCAAACTGTTTCGCTGTTGCTTAATCTGTGTTATATGCGAACGTCAGCGCTTGCTTCAGGTGTTTCCAAAGAGGAATAGTGGGACCTTCCAATTGATGAGATATCATTTTGCGTTGGACAACACTGCACGTATTTGACTGGATTGATAAACCAGCGGGACAACCCATATGTGTGAACATCCCTGCGCTCACGTACTTGTTCGTAAGACTGAAGAGAGTGGTGCTGAGTCCCTCTCAGGCCCCCTATGGCAGACCTTCCCTGAAGCATGCTCACGGAACAGGCAAGCGAATAAACACGGTTTTGGCGGGTAACCTTGATGAAACCTGAAGAAATGAAAAACTCCACGGTAATACTGCCGCCGGGATGTGTGGAAGCGTTTGCATGATTTTGTATTTTCCAGGATAATTTGAGATACCTTGCCTAATTTTAATTAGTTTCGAACATAGGCAATTGCCTCAGACGATTCGGGATGAGAATGTTGGAGAGTTTTCATTGGTTTATACCTCAATTTGCATCGAATCATAGTACGCATCAAACCGAGTTGTTAGGAATAGGTGGCAATCCACTTTCTAATAAATCCTCCTACTTACGCCCGTTGTTTCTCACAACAACGTCGGTAACTGGCCGTGTGATAACATCCTCCACAGTCGGAATGTACTTCACGTCCTATGAACTTTATTTTTCTCGATGAGTTTACTCCTTGGTTTTGTTCATCATTTTGCCTAAGGACTCATTGTACCTTTTATTTTGCCACAATTCCGTATAAAATTCTTAAGCAGAAAATTAACCTTGTTCCAGTCAGTGAATATAACTTGACGATAGCAATATGATGATCGACTGCAACGGGATTAAAATCGCGCATGGACTTCACCAGATCGTGAGCAATTCTTTGAATCTATCCCTAAACGGACACTGTAGCAGAGGAGATATTTCTCGTCCTAATGTTGTGTTGGGTTTGGAAATACTTCGGCGCCGCGCATTTATTCGGAAAGATGTCCAATGAAGCTTAAACATAGTAACGTCTTTACCAATTAGTCCATGCTATAACGACCAGATTGATATAAAGTTGAACACAACAACAGAGTTAATCACGTCGTTTTGAGTGGCGTTGCATGATCTGTCGATACATCCTAAATATAGCTCACGATAGGCGACAGATGTTTATGGCCATAAGAACTCATCTACTTTATCCGTATACAGCTAGTCAAGTATGATTGCAAGTCTCTGTTCCTTTAACAAAACGCCGCTTTCTTCACCGTGTTTACAACCAAGAATTTTACGGAACAAGTGATACTCAGTAACTTTTGGTTGTGCATCTGAACGGTTTCAGTCACATCCAGATTCGATGATTAGAGTAATATGATGTTCAGATAAGTTTGCAGCTTTATATCTTATTATCGGATAACATCATACTCCAAAGCAATGAGCTGAGGGAATTTTCCCCACAGGACACTAATTTCAGACAATTAGACACGTTAGAACAGAACAGTTTGGTTTTGGGGATTTCGGCAACGTTGATTACATTGTGTACACCAATGAGTTGCTGGGAACGACCATTGTCCGTCTGCGTGGAGGGAAGGTTAGGAACAATAGAAGGTAAGCTTATTGGGGGATGCACAAATGATTTTTGAATGTTTACAAACGGATAAGGAAACAGTGAATTAGTAATGGATACATTAAACTTATCAATGTCGTGAACACGCTGTTTTGAAGGAAGTATGTAAAACGTGGCAAATGGCAATAGCTATTAAAATGGGGCTTTGTGCAGCCTTGAATTAGAACGTGTGTCATACGATTCAACATGTTTAACACGCTTATAAATGCAGCGTGTAGTAGTAGCGGTCATTAACATACACCGTTCATTGGAGGATTGGAATACTGCGACTGCATTCTTGTTAATCAAAAAATGCACTACATAGCACTACATTGGCTGAGCAGTGTTTACCGTGAAGAACTGAGGGACACTTGGGTGGCTTGCAGAAAGGCGTACTAAACGAGGCCTACCTGTTGAGCTGTCCAACTGGAGAGTTGTTCTATGGTTTCATTATGACAAACTTAGAGCAGATATACCCGTGTATTTCACCGTTTGATAGGATGGATTTTAAAATATTGGGTTCATTCTCCACGTTCACTTACGGTGAAGTCTTTCTGATACCTGTGACTGAATGTGATAATCGTTCTCTGTTTTATCAGGTCCGTTTTGACTCATAAGATCTACATTACATTTGGTTACTCCATGTCATCCCATTAATGTACAACACCACTTTGGTGTTTACAGTTGCAGTATATGAGGACGATTGCATCAACATCTACCAACATGCACTAACACGTTCAAACACAAACCTGGTACTGGCTATATCACAGAAAAATGTCAAAATTTCGCTGTAAAATGTGCAACACTAGAAATCTTGCACTAACCTAAATTGCTAATGACAAATACTATGTTGGGCAAGTGTCTTGGAGAAGTTTAAACCGACCCTGATTAGGAATCGATGTATACATGAATTTCGCAAATCTGACAGCCTGTACTTGACGTTGTGACTGAACCGTCGCTGTACAGAAGTGGATTCAGATTATTATTGACGGACAAAAATACCAAGGTTTACAAACATTCACCGCTACTGCTTAGACAAAATTTCTTCATAAACGAAAACGGTAAAATTTGCGAGAATACGGAAACTGAGTTTTTCTACCAGACTTAATTATTTGGCCATGAGTAGCTTGTAAAACACCGTGGAGCATTAACCAAGTAGTGAACTTAGAATCAAAATACATTTGAAATAAATGAACGCTCAGAAATGGATATCGATGCAACATCAATTTTGAATGCACAGCCTTGTCACAAAATAAGTTCCAATTTGTCACGTGATGGATTTCAGATGCGCTTGCTGTCTGCTTGTTTTATTCGTCGGAAGCGGAACAACATCGTATTCAAGTGCTACTCAGCGGTGAAACGGCTGTGGTAGCAAACAATCAGGATCTTGAAACGCCAACGGTCACAGGTATGGTAAAACTGGTTACATTCATATCGTTTGCCACCGTTCAAAATCTCATTTTACATAAACCATCCTTGACGATGGGAAATTGTTTCCAATATCCATTCTGTCGCTGTTTTCATCGATTTTGTTGATTCTATCCGTCATATTAAACAAGCCGATCCGTTTAATTGTTTCTTTCAACATTCATCCGTTATGAACAATTATAGCGTGGAACCAATTATCCACTTTGGCTTCATGAAGTACCTAGACACAGTGATTATGAAACAGCTTGAAGATTTTGCCAAAAGGTATCACTGGGAATGATTTGACAATTCTTAGTTCTAGTCAACTCAAATTATCTGACTGTCACTTGAGTGTTAACAATTGCCACTTCTTGTTCATAGATAAATTGTTAGTCTAAAATGTATCACTATGTTAAACGTTTGTGCTTTATGGTTTCCTGATTCACTCAAATCAAGAATTCGCAAATTGTGTCTTCAGTGCGTCCAAAGATACTAGTGGTAGGCTTACCCAACCAATCTCGTTCGAACTTGATGAAAACCCCATTACTGTGAAGCGACGGACAATACGTACACGTTCGTGACGCACGGTTTGCACTGACAACACAATGACAGATATAACTGGCGGAATCATCAGTGGATTATAGAAGAATTATCGTTCTTGAATGCAATACTGTGTAATTGGTGTGGTTGTTTTGGAGGATAGACGATGATTTCGTCCTGTGATATCAAAACTGAAACTTTCAAATTAACGAATAAAGCGAAAATGCTTCGCCATAAAGCATTCCTAGACAATTCATTGTACAGAACTGGGTCACTTCTACACTTTTACTGAGTTAGGGTAACTTGTTTACCTAAACACTGTTCTCTGAACTTATCATAATTCCACGAAACTAGGGTCTGGTACTTACTGTTTTGTTGGCTTATTACAGAATTATATACACTCGTCATTAGAGGAAGGCCCAAACACAATATTCGTCGAACAATTACAGTGGCCATTCAATTGTTGGCGCGATTCATCTACGTGCAAGGAAACTAATAATGAGATCAACACACTCATTTCGGATTTCTGAACAGTTTAAGGTACATCTGCACACAGAAGACCTGTGCGAAAATTGTTCATGATTGGTACTCAAACAGCAGTGTTAGACCGTCACTCATCTCATGCAGACCATAAGTGTTCGCCATGCATTACCTATATTGGTTTTGCATTGCATTTCGCCATTATTCCTGAATGCTACTCACTGATCTATAAACGACCTATCGCCTCAGTTTTTTGTGTTCCCGTACGTTCGAAATTAATCACGACTGAGTAACTGTTTAATTGTTCGGTGCATTTCCACACCAAGGTCAACTTGTTCAGCCGGATTTTAGTGACGTATTAACCATACCGCCTGTGTATTTCATGGGCAATATGGGCGAATTTATTCCGCATACAGCGAGGGATAGTCGAGTACGATACTCAATATTCATCCATCAAAACAATACGTTATTTACTCATGATTCTCAACACATTGTTGCCAGCCAGCTCTTAAATTCAGAATGTGGCATACATTGTAAGAAGTGGAATGATGAGAAAACTATCATTGGCTGCATCAAGCGAACGAAGTACAGTTGAACACAACCTACCGCAATATATCATGTTGTCATACATGCGTTTGAGAAAATGTTATAGTTAAAACCATTGCCATATTTCGACCTACAGCGTGGTTGTGTGGCTTTCTAGTCTCCTTTATCATATAAACTCCAGACCACCGTAGTAGTATATGAGACTAGAAGAAAAACTGTGAACATGGTCAACATTTAAAATATCTTGGACAACTAATATTCTAATCACTAGTTATTTTCTCATTTGCCGTGGGTGATCAAATACACGACGAAAAATAGTGGGGTTTCCAACCGGTGACACTAATACCTTAACTGATCGAATGTCACTCAAAAACAAAAATTACACTGTCATCTGAACAAAATTTCCTTAGTGATTTCGATTGTTATGGATACATTTGGAAGAACGCAGCCCATGTGCCTAATACACTAGTACAATAGTAGTATCGCAAGTGAACAGCCTGTGATTTAATTGGGCACTAGTCACGTCTTATCACAAATTCCACGTTCGTATAGATTTTCAGTCATTGCGTTTCGAACAGACTTGTACGCACACAACAACAATCGTGTTCACTGTTTCGAGACCAATCCGTTAATTAATGTTGATGCGAGCTCATTCTCAGAATGTTCTGCATAGTTGGATTGAGAATGTGTAACTGGAGGTCGGCACTCGGCCCGGGTTGAAATGTGCAACACATATGGGCTCTAATACGATCGAAATTTAAGTTCATTGTTTCATTTCAAAAGCGACTAAATCTAACAGATATCTGAGTGCGGCAGCATAGTTGAAGTATACATGCATGTGTGATTGAACCGTTAACCCGGTTTTCATCATCCGAAGAACACGAATAAAAATTACGCGTGCAAACTCCATAGTAGTTTGTTGCGGGATTACTCCCAGGTTGTGAAACAATGCATATACTTCATTCGGCTCCCCTGATAGCTTTCCTCGGAATGATCGCAACTCGGGTACATCACGTACTCGACAGGCTTGTATTACTTATCCGCAATGTTTGGAGGTTTCGAAGGCAAACTTAGTACAGTTGAACAAATCTGACAGCGATGGTGGATGAGAAACATTGATGGTCATAACGATGAACACCATAGTAAAAATTGATCGAATTATTTAGTTAGACAACATTTACGACGGTGATACTCATGCAACTCTTCCAATATGCACTTTTTATTTCTATCCATGCCATAAGTAATTCAGTTGTAGCAAGATTTTGCATGAAAATATAAGAAGTTAGGGAATTTGTTGCTGAGTTCATTGCATCTTCAATAGCAAGTTCACAAGCTGTTACAGGAAAGGGAACGGTCGTTTCTTGTGCCGTCCCATCTTTATCGTGCTGTTGTTTCGCGAATGGAAATAAAAAATGATTAAAAGAGGATGAAAGGAAACTCGAGTGAAGATTCGTACAGACAATCAGGTTAGCAGGTAGCACTGAAATACTTCGAATCGTTAATCCGTCAAGCATGTTTGCTTGATTATCTTTGAGACCGAGGAAGAACTACACTCCTCATAACATACAGTATGTTTGTCCACAGTGGGGATCATGGTGAAAAACACTTCAGGTTGGGGGGTCCCACGAAATCTTCTAGAGCTTCAGCTCCGGTTGCACCTTTTAAACATAAACGCACCACTTTTAAATAAACCGAGATTACTTGCCACCGGGGTTCCTGTTTCTCGGTCGCACACTGACACAGATAGAATTGTGTAGCCTAGGTGTTATTCGGCACAATTTTGACAATGTGTCTGCATCACTTTGCATAATCTAACATTACACAACACGTTACTCTCTAAAGACGGCCGGTTCGATTTGTCCTGTAATTTTATCGCATCTCCCGGAAGCCATGGATATCGCCAGAGAATTTTCATCGACGCAGAGCAACAACGGTGCGCTGACTATTCTGCTCAGTTCAAGAACGAAATGATTGAACAAAAGCGGTTAAGAGAAGAATCATCACGGAAAACCGAGGTTGACAGGCAACCATTCCGACGATTGCCTATTGGACTTGACGTTGAATCTACGTTCAGCCAGATAATCTTCGAGCCGTGTGGTTGAGCGCCCATGGAGATTATAACTGTAGATTTCGATTCATACATCGGAATGATAAATTCTATCAGTAGCATTGGAAACGTCAATATACAACACGTTATCCGTCAGTACCAAGCAGTCAACCTTCGTTCACGATTAAAGGCAATCTGCATGCTGATGACATGCGAATCTTTTGAACTGGACATGCGACTTCATGATTACTGGTACTTATTATTCAACTTTGACTCGGAGAGGATTCTCTGGTAAGCTGGCTGTTATTTTGCAAGCCGCGAAAACCAACGATGTCGGTTGATATTTTCTCATTGTGAACCGACTGTCGGCTTCTGGTAGACGGTCAGTTCACAAGAAGCGAGTATCAGTAATGTCACGCGTTTGAGTTTAATTCGGAATGCAGAAATTTCGGGATTGTTTCTTCAAGTTGCTGCTTGCGTGCTCAGAAGTGGTTCGTTCGTTGCAGTCAAGCACACTTAAGTAATGTTTGCGCCGAGCGTTAACTATTCAAACATCTGTGTGAAGGAATCATCCGGAAGTTTGAATCCAAAAAACGCTTACGACGTAAGGAAGACAGGCTTGCCTTTCTGGACATCAGCATCAAGCGACGGAAGGATGGTACAGTGTGTCGATCAGTACACTGTAAGTCCACCTGAGGAGAACAGTATCTGAACGTCAACAGCTTCTCACCCATACAACACAAACGCTCGCTGGTTCGTTGTCTCTTTCACAGAGCGCGAACTATATGTACACGTGATACAATAGAAACAGAGTTGAAGTTTATTCGTGAGACCCTGGTTTCCAACGGTTATCCGCTGGGTTTCATTGACTTTCACAGCAAACGGGAAATATTTAACCCAAAAGAAGCTTCTGTCTCAAAGAGACCGTTGTACATGCAGTTACCATACAAAGGAGATAGTAATATGTCGTTCTAACGCGACGACTGAAACAGATCATCCAACGTACGTACAATGCAGCCACACTGCGTTTACTCAGTCGCACTAGGTCACTCACACTTCCTCACATTAAGACGCGGATGCCAGAGCTGTCCACATCACATTGTATCTGCCAGTTCACTTGCAGCTGCGATGATGTTTACATTGGCGGAACTGATCGATACTTGCGCCATAGAATGAAGGAATATGTGCCATAATATATCGAGGACTTGATACGTGGCGTGACCTGACACGACGACAACAACAAGGAACGCAAGCCGGCCTCTTCGATAGCCAGACACCTGCTGGAGACCGGACATGTGCTCGACCCGACAAACGCTTTCCGTGTGTTGATGCGTCATCACAAGCCGGTCATCCTCAATTCACTCGAGGCACTGCTTGTCATGCGTAGCAAGCCAGCCCTCTGTGTACAAAAGCTGTTTACCTTGAACCTCCGTCTGCCATGGTTTTGACCAATGACTAGATATATGAACTTAATTCGCTTAAATGGTTTTTGATGTTCACTGCTGTTATGTGTGGCAACTGACGAGAACATACGTAATGGTACTACCATCTTGCAAAACCAGTCTTCTGATTTCACTATTCAAATTCGTAACTGGGAAAGGATGCTTTATATGTTTGTAATTACCTGAACAATGGGCTGCTCTCATTAATCCAAGTCTATTGAAGATGGATTTAGTCGAATCATGCGCTTTTGTACAGCCTGACTTCCTTGAGTGCTAAGGGTAAATTTACCTACATGAATTCCATTGGAATCCATATGGCAGTACCCAAGTCCTCCGAATATTTTGTGCTGATCCAACAATACTCGTAGTTCATCAGTCCGTCGTATCAAATCCATTCTCTGAAACATTACGTGACACATACAAAAATGACCAAAGGACAACCAGTAACCGCTCGCTCCAGACGTCTTCCCCCGGAAAAGCTGAAAATTGCTAAAGCGGAATTCGATCACATTCTTTAGCTTGGTATTTTCCCCCCATCCAAGAGCGCATGGTCTTCCCCCTTGCATTTGGTCCCTAAGAAAACACCAGGCGGTTGGAGACCGTGTGGTGATTTTCGAGCACTCAACAGTGCTACCGTACCCAACCGTTATCCCATTCCCCACATCCATGGCTTTTCTTTGACTTTACACTCTAAGCGCGTCCTCTCTAAAGTCACTTTAGACATTCCAAAAACTACGATAACAATTCCGTTTGGCTTGTACGAGTTCCTTTGAATGTTCTTCGGCCTTCGAAATACAGCTCAAACATTCCAAAGTTTTGTGGATCAAAGTTGTACGTGGTCTGGATTTTGTCTTTGTGTATCTTAACGATGTTTTGTCGCCAGTGGTTCTCCCGAAGATTATGGAACACATCTTAGTGTTTTACAGGAACGCCTGAATGAATACGGGATCTCCATCAATTCACCAAAGTGCATTTTTGACGTCCCATTCCTCGAATTTCTTGGACATTTTATAGATGCAAGTGGCATCAAACCCTTGGACACCAAAGTGCAAGCGCTGCAAGAATATCCCATTCCGGATTCCATCAAAAAGCTTCAACGTTTCGTTAGAATTGTTAACTATTATCGTCACTTTATTCCTCACTGCTCACAGCTTTTGAAGCCGTTAACGGGTCTGCTCCGAGATTCTAAAAAGGCGTCATTTTAAGACCTGAGGCGCTACAAGTGTTCATTGACGTAAACAGAGCCGACCGCCTGTCTGATCCTCTCGACAAATCTGTCTAATCATGCTAGTTGTGCAGTGCTTCAACAATGCGTCGGTAGCGAACTACGACCAGTCTCGTTTTGTTCTCAGAAGCTACCATTTGCGCAAGCCAATTGTAGCACCTTTGGTCGTGAGCTTCTTATTATCTATCCGTCATTTCTAGGAGGAAGGGACATCACCGTTTTAACGATCATAAGCCTTTAATCTGCGCCTTTAACAGTCAAGACAAATATTCCCCGCGGGAAATTCGACACCTTGACTTTATAGAGCAGTTCATAACTAACATCCGACACATTGACGAAAACTCCAATGTGGTTGCTGATGGGTTCTCCAGACTACATGCTAACGCTGTTTCTAGTCTGTATGACATAAGTCCCGAGAAAATCGATGAAACTCAAAGGTCAGATTCCGATTTTCCATCCGTTTGCATCTCACCTTCCGAATGTTCCGGGATTTTCTTTACTTCTTCCGAGTCCACTATTGTGTGTGATATTTCCACAAACTTCCCACGTCCAATCCTACTCTCTTCTCTTTGCAAACCCATTTTACTCCATTTGTATTCTTTGTCCCATCCTGGTGTCTGCGCCAAGCTCAAACTAATTGCTATCGGTTATGTCTGTCCCAATGTGAACAAAGATGTGTGCTGGTGGACTAAGTCATGCCTTCATTGCCAGAGGAGCAATGTACATCGCCACACCATCAACTTCCTTGGAATTTTACCCACTCCAGACGCACGTTTCTCACATGTTCATGTTGACTTGGTTGGCCCATTACCCCCATCAAACGGTAAAACGTTCCTGTTTACGTGCAGTGACAGATTCACACGATGGCCTGTAGCTGTTCCACTTAGAGATATTTTGTCTGAGACAGTCGCCTAAACGTTCCTCGAGCATTGGGCTGCTAATTTTGAAGTCCAACTGTTCGTCACTACAGACCGAGGTTCGCAATTCCAGTCATCCTTCTTCCGCGACTTGACCCGTCTGTTGGGTTTGATCACACCAGGACAACTACATACCATCCTGTTGCTAATGAGATGGTTGAACGTTTCCGCCTACAGTTAAAAGCATCATTCATGACGCAGGCGACACAGAGTTGGACACAGTGCTTACCACTCACTTTACTAAGCATCAGATCCGTCCTGAAGTAAGATATACATTGTTACACGGCTGAATTAGTCCACGCAACAACACCACGTCCCCTAAGTGATTTTTTCAGCCAAAACACACAAGCCGTGACCAATATGATTATCTACGCACACCGTCTCAAATCACATATGGAGGCATTACGTGCTATTCCTACCGGACAACACTCCCGACTTCAAAAACTCAACAAGGACTTGATGACTTCCACTCACGTTTTCGTTCGTTATGGTGCAGTTCGGCGTTAACTGCGACCACCTTACGATGTTCCCATTAAAGCGATCTCGCGAACGGACAAGGTCATCACCATTGAACGTTCTGGAAAGCACGTTACCTTGAGCATTGATCATCTCAAACCTGCCTACGTAGACACACATCAGGAATCTCTCTCTCAATCATTTACTGATGTTGCCGAACCACAAAACCCTGAAGCATCTATCCCTTTCACTCCCCATCATCCTCGTCCTCATCATCATCATAGACAGCAATACATCAGTGGTTCACACTGATGCTTAACTGCCACATAAAAACGAAGAAGAAGAAGAAACAAACATTGCTTAGAAAGGTGGGAGAAAAAAGGGAGATGGGAGGGGACCAAATCACTAAGAATAGCTACGTCTACATTCAAACATACAACATCAAGGCGCCTACACCTTGCAAACAAACAATCGAATTGTACGTGGAAGTAAGGCGTCATCACCAAGACAGCTTCCTCACGACTTTCACTGCCCCGTGTCATTAAATGCACTCACTTCACAGACAACTCGGCCAAACAACGACAACAGTCACGCCACTGAGGTCAGTTAGCCGTCATCTCACCTTACGTCTCAAACCATCGGCTCTGTGTGTCGTCCGCAGCTTCAGCAAACAATGCTCGATGTGGCAAGCGATTAGCTGGCATCCTTAGTACATGACCTAACCATCTAAGTCTGTGCAAATGTAGTGACTGAACAAAAGAACTCGTTTGACAATCAGTGCCAAACATCCGATTCCTAACCTCTTCGTTGCTTACTTGCTGGTGCCACCCGATACAAGCGATTGTACGCAGACATCGGTGGTCAAACACCTGAAGACGGTTCATATCCTCTACTCTGAGAGGCCATGTGTTGCTGCCATAATGTGCTACAGCATACACTGTTGTCTGAAATACGCCACCCTTAAGCTTCAGAAAGATACCTTTCTGTCGTCATAAGTGCCGCAGATTAGTAAAAACCGCCCTAGCCTTAGAAATACGCGCCTCTATTTCATTCCGTGCATCTCCGCCGATATTGATAGTATTGACAAAGGAGCACTTTTCCCCACCCGTCTACCAAACAGACTCAAACTACACCGACACCCTTTCTTCATCCGTCTCCAATCCGTCCAACTAGGCGTTCTGGTAGGCATGTTACTTTATAAGCCCGTTTTCGTTGACAATTTCATGTCACTTATTCTTGCTCACCAAACAATAATCGAACACTTATCATGCACAATTGCTCTAGAAAGTGAGTACTGTAGAGATTTTCTTATTTTGTTTGCAAACGATCCGTCATTTGTGTACAACAACCTTTTGTATCACATTCGCATGTTGTTCAAATTGATAAAAGTGACCTTATGATACAATACAAACTTTGTGCACGTCGGTCAGCCCTCCTCTCCGTTGCGCAGTCGTTTGAAGATACTACACGGATCTACCATACAATTTTTTAGCTCCGTTGTACCACGAACATCGTCGCATCCCGGATCGCGTTTCAACAGTCCACGGTAATTCTGTGATATTACCCATTTCCGGATACTGGTAATTTGGAATATTGTGGTGGTCAGTTCGTAAACTTCTGAACACCTTCCTGTGAGTCAAATACATTTGATTACCGCAACTTGCTGGAACCTTGCAACTATTTTGTCTCATCCGTTCGTTTCATTATCACCGATAGCCTAGTGAGGTACACTCGCATTTACCTAGTCCATTCAGTAACTTGTCTTGCCCACTACAAATTCGCAAATTGCGTCTTCATTGTGTTCATGGTTATAGGTTTCGTTCGAATTCATCGACAACCCCATTCTTGTGGAGCGACGGATCGTCAGTTTATGCCTACATCAACCAGTTAGAAAATTAATCGATCATTTCGAAAAACAGTGATATTACCATCTCTGAAATCTTCGACTTAAGACACTGATTATGATTCCGCATGAACATGATGAAAAATCTCCTCAAATTTGTTGTGGTTAACGAATCATGCTCAGCAAATTGCCTTTGCATAGTACATGCAACTGACGAACCAAAGGACGTTCTTCATCAACTCCACAGTTCAAAGTACTTTCAAACCTGGCCTCAAACACGCTTCACTAAAAAATTCACTTGATGACGCTTTCAGTGCTCTGACAATGCTCAGTATACCTCTCGAATTGATGGATTATAATTGTCTGCCATTTCTTCAGAATTTCCCATGCGTTATATATCAATATGTCGTCAGCAAGACTACAGCCAACCTAGAGATTGCTTTCGTTTAACAGGATGATATTATAGTGCATGCGCCAACCAAGACAAGTTTATTTACGTAGGCCGACTTTCTCATGTGCAAGGTTTCTCACCGAAGAAAATGGTCACCGTACTGATCTTGATTGTACTCCACGTTTATTTAAGGCATCAGCTCCTACGTCGCTCGACAATTTCCGTTATGTAATCGGTCTGTTTCAGCTTAATTATCGACCACTTGTTATATCACATGATGAAGTACGAAACATTTGCTTGATCATCTTCAAAATAATTTGTTTCGGACCGACCTGCTTGATTAAACCCTATGAATTCTGTTAAATGCCCTACTACCCTTTGCAGTAATATCTACGTTTTCACCTGAGTTTCCATCACCATTGACTACTGGTACGTCACCGATAGCTATTAGAACTGTGTGAGATCAAGAATCTGATTCTGCCAATTACATTTCCAGGCCCCTCAAATCAGCACAACGTGGGTTTGCGCAACTAGAATGGGAATGCTTGGCAGCTCACTGGTTGACTACAAGACCTCAAGAACATTTGACCGTTTTTCGTATCACCGTAGCGACCAATCAGGAATATCATAAAGTCATTTAATATTCGAACAAATTCCTTGCTATGTCACACGCGGCAATTACTGCAGATGCATTTGGCTCGATTGGTAGACTTGTGGCTGGTAGATCATCGTCAGCGATTTTGCTGTAGACTTGAGTATTTCCGATCCTGGCCTGGACGACAATGTTGATATGCACTCAAAGCAGGTGCTCATTCTATAACTTTGCCTTTGCTTGTATACGTGACGTTCTTAGAAATACTTTGATTGGAACAGGAGTGGAAAGATACGATTGGGGATTATGCTATACTAAGTCTTCGCAAAGAATCAGGCGTTGGAGGGAAACCGGTTTATTGATCAAACTGGAATGTAGATGGGTCGTCGTAATGCTGTAAGTTAATTCTAATTAAACCTCATTGGTTTGCTCTTACTTCGAACAGGCGAGTGCGTTTGCATTTGCAACTTCCTAAGCTCTGCGCTTGAAGCAATCACAAACCATGTGTTTTGGGAAACGTATTTGGAAAAAGTTATCTGAGAGACTGTCAGCAATCATGGAGACAACTAACTACATGTGGCATACTCAGTTGACTGATGCACTTAACAGATTGCAATGCATTCTACGTACTGGTGTTCGCGTAAATTTGTTAGATTTTGAAATGTCGGTTTTCATGATGTCTATCTGATTGGAGCACCTGTTGAAGTGCTACTTCATAGGTTGGATAACTGAATGTCGTAGTAATGAATAAGACACAAAACATGATTGAATGTGAAAGGCCTGAAGCAGTTCAACAACGTGTTTGACAAATGTCAATCAAATGGCTGAGAGGCTAGCATGTGAATACCATTGCAAACGTTCGGGGTGAACGGTAGTCAAAAGGAATATGTGTGGTTTTTACTGAAAACATAAAGACAGTTATAACTGGCGAAGCCATAAACAGATTATATATGGATTATCGTTCATGACTGTCATACTGCGGAATCCATGTGGTTGATTTGGAGAAAAAGAAACATAAAAATGTCACGTGAAACCAAATAGATGCATGATGATTAACAGTAAACATGAGTGTTTCAATGTCTTTTCAGTGCGACCACGGTCAATACACAATATTCCATTTTGCTGGTAGCCGAATGCCGGTTTGAAGCTTAGGTTCTACTGGTTGCACTGATTTGATGTCCACGGAGAACCAACACAATTTTTCTGTTGCATTGTAGTAAGCCACTTGACACATTCGAACACTACGACACCTACAGGAAAACAGAAGATCACGACATTTGATTAGATGTAACACGTCTCCGTTGTGAAACGTACTGCTAACATTATCAACCTAATACTTTTTTGAGGAAGCTAAAGTACAATAATACATCTCTTTGTTGAGTGTTATCATTCCCCAGGCTATTGTTCATGTTCTATAAGGAAGGTGTAAATATGGTTGATGCAGTTTTGTATTATAAATGCAATGGAATAGATGTCACACGACAGACAGTAAGATGTGGATGATATGTATATATGTTCGTTTCGAGATGTAAGTAAATTATTGATGTGATTGTATTAGGGAGCACGTCTGGGTATAATGTATCGTAAATTACGCCTTAGCACTTTAGAGAGGGTTGCACCATTTTGGCAATATATGCCCATTTTGTGCACAGAACTAAACTGTCGCTAGGGACGGGGATCTCCGTGGCAAACTGATACAAATCGAGTTGTACCTTCGAGGTGGTACTCGAAAAATGTTTGTTGGTAAATAGTTACCACCCTACATAATTTGATATTGAACAAGTTATTTTTCTGCGGATCACCCGTTCAGACAGTTCAAACTGCTCCGTAATTTTATCACATCTTCCAAACAACAGTTGCCGAAAGATGTATCCTTGAGGAACGCCGATGCTGGCAGGGAACCACTCGAGGAACTTTCTATACAACCTGATGTTGAACCTATGTTCTGCTGGTTAATATTCATGCTGTATGATTGAGCGTTCACCGAGACTATAATTATGGACTTCGTGTATCAAGCCGTTATGACTAACCCTGCCATAACCTTTATAAAATTCAATTCCTACCATCTCAATGACTAAAAATACGCAGGTAGATTATGTTTAAAACTAATGATGAAGCAGCAGATTCGTTGGTCATATGGACCACTTAAATTAGTCATGCTGCTCTATGATGTTGAGTTCATGAAATTCAACAGTGGCTCGCAGAGGATCTGGAGAAATGACACAAATTCTAAACCAATGAAACCAGCCCGACTGGTCGACAGATTTCAGAGTCCATGTTTGATTCGAATCCAGCCGAAGTACTGACTTTTCAAAATGGGGTCTTTTTTAACATCAATTCATTGTCAAAGTCTTGATGTAGTCTGCACCCTTTCACACTGTTCATGCTATTCCGGCCTTCAGTTTGCCCCCGTGAACTGGTTAACTGAACTGACTGCTCACATCATTTGCAGATCGATTAGCGTACATACAACATGTTGATCTCTTACTCATCTGCCTATTACCAGGCAGCATCCAAACACACTGTTTCGTTGCCTATCTCGTTTCTTCGCACGAAGAGTAAAATCCGAATATTGAGACGTCGCACACGTCAGTAGAACTGACTCGTTTGCCAGCTAGATAAACTCAATCATTTCACTCGTACACATTCGCTCCGTCGTCGATTTGATTATCGGTTGGTATATGTAACTAACAAGAAGTAACGAAATTTTGAGTATGCACGTTATAGAACAGAAAAGTTTCGCATCGTCTGGCGCATGTCAAATAAATTTAATTAATCGCACGTTGCCTTTTACAGCAGTAAAATAGTATGTATGAATGAGTCTGGTCGATTGAACCGTCACGATCATCCGGGAGGAATATTCCAGCAAGCTGTGTATTTATAAAGTGCACACACAAAAGTTCACGACTGTTGTGAAATAATCCTAGGCGTGTTGTTGTCCGTGTATACGGCGTTCGTTTCACAATTTCGGTCGAAGTGAGTTGATTAGGTTTTTTATGCCATTTTCCTTCATTTTCACAAGGTAAATCAGCTGTAGCTGTGTAGGTATCTCACGCTTTTTGTGGCTTGATTGTAAACGTCTGCTGGCCTGACCGCGATTTTACTGAGCCTGAGGTATTATTACTCAAAAAATAAGTTTTTGATTTAGGTATTGGCACATTTACCGAGCTTGGCATCTAGGTAACAAAATTGGCGGAGAAGAATGACAACACCAACAACTACTCGCGGGTCAGAATGCAACTTAAAGGCCAAGCTTGGCTAACATGCCAATATTAAAACTATCAACCCCGGCTAAGAACAACACCACCACTGTTCGCAACTATCCGAAATAAGTTTTCCATTCTCAAGGTTCACTCGATAGTGTCAGAGTGACAAAGATTTAAGTCTCTTGCTAACAACGTAGATACTGTCTGGCGGCTTTTGGTATGGTTGTCGTTCACTCGGTTTGATCGGTTTCTAACCCATTTTCCGTCTGGACGTTGTGCTTTTTGATCAAGTAAAACATGGTGGAATACGCGTTGAAACTCCGAATAACTGGGTTGCTCACAGCGTAACAGCTTGTGGAGCAAAATCTGACTCTGCTCTGCGTTGCAGCACTCCTTAGTATCCATACAAACATATCTCAAACTTTCGACTGCATTCCTTGATAAGATCATGTAAATCAAAGGCTGAACCAGTTAATAGACTGAGTTAGCTTGTAACCCGTTCCAAAAAATGTTCGAAATCAGCTGTTTCTCCCGATATCGCTGTCAAAGTCTGCTCAGAGGGCAGAAGTGATTATGTGATCACTATACTGTAATACTCAGTTGACCACAGGCACAACAAACAATTATTAGGAAGTCATATGAATGCACGAAATTACTCAGGTTTCTGACAGTCGTTTACACGGATACTTGCAGCGACGAAAAGAAAGCGGCGTAAGCTACAAATGTAGAGATATCAGACTGTGTAATTTAGTTCACACTGTGAATTTTGCATGCACGTTTGAGCACACTTTTCACAGTATCGACCTACCGAATACACTCAGAATACAGGGCGAGTTTCCGGTCAAATACGAGTGTTGTGTGAACTTGTGAAGATGGTTAGACTTGAGAAAATAACCCAGTGTGATTGTTGTTTGCAAAAAGTGGCCTCGAAGCATAGATGCTAAAACAAACATTTTGTTGGAACTCTGTCGTCGCTGTACCTAGTGACACTATCAAACAGCTGGCGAGAAATTAGACATTAGTAGTTTATTCGGCCGAATTTCCGAGTGTGCCAACGGAGTTAGAACGACGAGTTCGCTGCGTAGAATTGTGACCAAACATTGGGTTTGTTTGTTTTGGGTGTGACTGTGAGTGCTTGTCCAGTACCTGATCCAGCTACGTACGCGTTCTCAAGGTTGTGCACTCCGAAATGTCAGGCAAATGCCCATGGCCGTGGGATAGTCGACCGGTGGTATGCTCATTGGTTAGTGTGTCGATAGAGTACAACAAAATTCGTGTACTATTGATGAGTAGCCGAATTAAACTTCGTGTACTTGTGACCACGGACCTCTGCATGTATTGCTGGTCTCTTGGGTAAGTTGGTCGATCAGAAATGTCCTCATATCCTTTCAGGAAAATAGGTAAACTATTAGGACATACAAACTCGTCCTACCGTCTGATATTGGAGGTTTGTTTTGGTGGACGATGCACAAGGTTGCAGTACTTGACTATTTAGACAGATTAGGAGAAAGGTACTTTACGACTAAACCTCTTGAGCAGTGGGTTATGTTTGTATAATAGGAATAATTTTGGAAAGAACTTGGAAAAGATGGACACAGTGAGAAGGTAAAAGATGCGAAATCGGGGTGCGGAGATTTACGACGGACCACTGTTACGCGCTGACTTTCAGAATCCTAGACCTACCCGCACTCAGCTAAAAGATTGTTTTTATGTTGCGTCGATGTTTTACGCTCATACCACGTTGGACAGTAAGTCAACTTCAATGGAGGATCTTGGTTTCAGTCTAGCCATTCCATTGCACTGATCAGTTGAGTGACAACCCGGTGAATTGTTTTATGAGTTACCCAAATCAGTCGGCATAATCGACTAAACTCAAAATAGTCGGAAACACATGGGACAACTCCGCTTAGGTCCTACTCCACAAGGTGCACGGCTGAGGTGTATTCACATAAATTAGGCACATCTATGCATGTGTTTGTTCGATGTGATGTAGTAAACTGACCACTGAAGCAATACCAGTTATCACCGTTCACAGTGAAATCATGTCAGATTAATTATGTCACAATCTATCGGGTTAGTAAACAAGATGTGATTATTAGTCATCTGAAAGTGAGCAATGTAGACAACGAATCTATGGAATCATCTCACCACATTAGTTCACAACAAATATACCCCCAACTTATCACACAAATAGATCTTGCAATCCAATCGAGAACACTACTCACTACCCAGATCACTACCACTTATTCACGACGTTGTTTGCTCCATTTCACTGAATTGTTTCATTGTTGTTTAATCCGCGTTATATTTGAGCAGCAGTGCTCGCTTCAGCTGTTTTTAGAGAAGAATACTGTGACGTTTTCGTTGGTTTCTATCTAATTAAGCGTCAAGCCATACTACACGTGTAACATGCAAGCCGGCTGATTGTCCGCGACACTTACGGACCAACTGTGCAGGGCGGAGACACCATGGGACAGCGTTCTTCCGAAGTAGGGGTTATAGCAAGTCCTGAAAAAGGAAATAACAAGAAACAAGTATGAGCCAAAAGCTCAGTAAGTCATACACACGACTTACACAAACGAAAACTAAAACGACGCCGACATCACAGCAGCACGCACTGATACACGATTGAAATTCAACTTGTGCGAGCTCGCTGGTTTCGACCGCACGTTACACACACACTTGGTTGACTTGATAAATTATCGGGACATGTCATCTTTGTAAAATTCCCTCCACACACGCAATTGTTTGTACGACTGAAGAAAGTGATGCTGAGTTTCTGTCAGGCTCCCTACTGCAGACCTACAATGATTCATGTTCACGGAACAGACAAGCAAATAAACAGGGTTGTACAGGGATCCTTACGGAATACGATGGTTGACGGGAAGCTTTCTGATGAAACCTGAAGAAAAAGTTAAATCCACGGTAATACTGCTGCCGGGATGTAGAGGAGGCGTTTGCATGATTTTGTGTTTTGCGGGATAACTTGAGATACCTTGCTTAATTTTAATTGAATTCGAACACGGGCAATTGCCCCAAGTGGTTCTGGATATGAATGTTTTGGTGTTTTGATAGGTTCACATCTCAATTTGCATCGAACGCATTGCATGCATTAAACCGAATTGGTAGAAGTAGATGCAACTCTCCCTACTTGCGCTCTTCGGTTCTCCCCACAATTGGCCATAATTGGCCATCTGCTAACACCTGCTACCATCAGAATGTACTTCACTTCCTATGAACGTCATTGTCCCCGATGAGTGTACTCATGGGAAGCGAGCCTAGTGTGGATGCTCGAATGGTGTACGGATGTCTTCAAACAGATGAGGTAGGATTAGCTTAGCAATGATCACTTGCAAATTGTTAACGTAATGAACATGTGGTCACGTGTGTTGAAAGAGGCATGGAAGACGTGACAAGCAGCATTAGGTCCTGAAAAGAGGTTTATTGCAGCCATGAGACAGAACGTGCATCACACGATTGAACATGTTTACTATACTTCTAAATGGAGCATGTAGCAATGATGTTGATAACAATGGTGGAAGATATAATGGAATGCTCACTAGTTTGTTTCGCAAGATATGACAACATATCCTTTGGTCAATCGTTGCCCAAGACCTACGACCGCATGGGCGCAACTTGTGTTCTAACTTGTGCGACCGCAAAATTCTGTGTTGCAAAGTTTACTGTGACTATAACATACATGCTAAGTTGGTGTTCCAGTTGAAAACTGCTATTTATTACACCCCCATAGCATGCTCAGACAGAATCCTGGTGCTGGCTGCATCAGGAAGATTAATCAGAATTTTTGTGCACTGCAAATTTTAAGACTAACCGTGAATGCCAATGACATGTACTACATCTGATAAGTGCCTTGGACAGGTTATAACAGACACTGAGTAGGACTCAGTGTATACTGGAATTTTTCTGAATCCGTAGGTTGTTCTTTCATTGTAACTGCATCGCCCATACGCAGACAAACCAGTTGATTGATTCAGACAAATACTGACAAATTTACAAACATTCACCGCTACTGCCTAGACACACTTTCCTTTGAAACGAGAACAGCAAAATTCTTACGAACACAGAACATGAGTGCTTCTACTAGATTTATTTATCTGGTTATGAGAAATGTGTGGAACATAATGATGCAGTAACCAAATAAAGAATTAAAAATTGTAATATACTTGAAGTGAATGAACATTCAGAAATGGATATCGATAACATAGTCACTGTGAATGCACGGCTTTGTCACAAAAGATGTTCAGATTTGTCGTGTAACGAATTTCAGCTGCGTTTGCTGGCCGTTCAATATAATTGTCGGAGGCGGAGCAAGTGATGGCATTCTGGAATGAGCAAACAAGTGAGAATGCAGCAAACCTAACATAAATGATTGAAAATCGCATACACAAAATGTTGTCTTTGTTCAGAAACTTTTAACAACAAGCTTCCAGAAGAGTATCCGATGGCTGGAATTACTATGCTCGAATTTCAACGAATCCGTTCAACACTTCCGGATTCCATCCTCCGGTCCGCTTGAATTAAATGAGCAGTATCAGAATGTCAAAGCTGCTGTGGAAGATAAACTGCTTAACTAATACATTGACCACGTGAGTAGTCCAGACGATGAACAAAGGAGGCGGTACGAGAGGTTGAACACTCGAAATGCAATTTGTATCAACTTTCACCTCTGTTACTTCGCATCCTCAACTGCGCCTGTAACAGTCCGAATACCTTCCAGCGTCATTGGACGCCTCATGAACATTGTCAATCTTTGGCGAGTCCAGTCCTTGAATTCACTGGCTATTTTTGTATCGATAATTACAGTAGATTACACATCTGTTCCACTACACTCTTATCAAAATGCTGGCAAGCAGAAACTGTCGAAAACACGGGTTTAGAAGAGTATCTACTGCAGGAGATAGTTGATTATAGACTGCAACGACGTGGCAAACACGATTTTATTAATCCATTGGGATGATAGAATAAGTGATTGAAAAAGTGACCATCTCATCCGTATCTTCCGAACGGAACGATGAAACAACTAAAAAATTGTGGAGTTGAATGTAACAAAAATGCGTCTCAATATAGAACAATAAAGCGGATTTGAATATGGACGTATCGGATGTTTTCGATCACTTGTGGGTGAAGCAGTATCCTATCTAAATGGTCATTTGTGAATGTGATTTTGAAAGATAAACATCCATTACACATTATTTAGCATAAAATGACCCCATACCATCTGAACATATCTAGAACACGAAAAACATTTTCTTATTGAAATCGTCAACATACTGTGGTAAAGTCAGAACAGCACGTCATGCTGGAAATTATTGGGAGATTCAGTAGATGTGACTTTGAAATAGTCAAGTTCTCTTTAGAGATTTGATCAGTGACAATGTACAGGCCAACCTTGCAGAACTTCTGATGACCCACGGGGTATATGGGAGAGCGTGAGTTACTCGAGATTGATGAGAAACAGAAAGACAGAGAGTTCATACTCAGACAGTTTGGGAAAACTTTTGAGAGCAATTACAAACTCGACTTTATGAATTTCTGAGAGCTGGAAATAATTTCCACGACTTTCAACAAATCCGTTCACCATTTCCGGATTCCACTTTCCGGTCCGCTTGAAGTAAATGAATAGCATCAGAATTTCAAAGATGCTGTGGAAGATAAACCGCTCAACTAATACATCGAATATATGAGTAGTTCAGACGGTGAACAAAGGAGACGGTACGAGAGACTGAACACTCGAAATGCAATTTGTAGTAATCAACCTGTATTGGATTCAAGTGCTATTCAATGGTGGAACAGCTGCAATTCATGTGGTAGCAAGCAGTCACGAGTTCGAAACGACAACAATCACAAGTGTGGTACAATTGATTACATTCATTTCGTTTACCACCGTTCCAAATTTTCAACGATGGGATATTGTGTCCAATTTCCATTCTGCCGCTGTTGTTTTCGATTCTGTGGATTCTATCCGTCATACTAAAAAAACCTATTTGGTTGATTGTTTCATTCAACAGTCATCCATTGTGAACACTTGCAGCGTTCAATCACTCATTCTACTTTACTTTATAAAGTATCTGCACGTAGTGAATATTAAACAGCCTGAAGATTCTGTCAAATATATCTCTTAACGTGATTTAACAATCGCTGGTTATTGTCAACTCACACTATTTGATCGTCATTCCATTGTTTACAGTTGTCATTTCATGGTCAATTATTTCGGCCCGTAAATCGTTTGTCTAAAATGTACGCAACTGTTGAACATTTCTGCTTTATGGTTTTCTGATCCACTTAAATGAAGAATTCGTATGTGTCAGATTCAATGGTAGGCGTATCTAACCAGTATTAAAAGAAATCGGTGACGAACCTATTTTTGTGGAGCAATGGATAGGTTCTTTTTGTCTACAGACATTTCCATTCGTCTTAGGTGAATCCGCCGGTAATGCAATCAGTCAACATGAGAAAACAGTAATAAACAGTGATGTAATCTTCGACTTGGGCTGCGCCGATTTTGACTCTGCCTGAACATGAAAGCAAAACGTATCGAATTTGTGGCGACTATCGAGTCACGGTCAAGAAATTAATTTTGCAATGAACACGCCACTGTCGAACCAGAAGATGTTCTGCATTAACTCCATGTTTCAACACGCATTTGCAGGCCTACTTACTAGGAGGTTTCACTAAAGAATTCACTGGATGAAACGTCTCTTGCCGTGACAATCATCCATGCTGTTCTCGCAGTGGATCATAACCGTTTTCTCCACTCTCATCTATATTTGTCGGCTGCTGTATACCAAAACGTTGAGAACACCAGTACTGCCAATCTGCGTGCTGTTTCTATTCACGACAATGATGTAATTGCTCATTCACCGACCGTGACTATTCATAATGAACTGCTCAAACTCGTCCTGGTCCCTTCTGCTTTCTAAACATTCCAAATGCATGTTGGCGAACGGAATTTCTCATATTTACAGTTTTGCGTATACGAGAGTGGTCATCCTTCTGATCCTGAACGTTTTCCAAGTTCACACGAAGCATATTCCACAAAGTCTTGACGATTTTCGTTATTTAATCAAATCTCGAGTTTGATTCCCTATTTGCTCTAACTTTCATTGATGAAGCAAGAACATTTTATTTGATCTTTTTTCACAAATTGAGTTTCGTCGGACTGACTTACATAGGAACCCCTCGAATACGGTTGAAGTTTTTGCCGTCTAATGTAGTATTACGTACATTCTGTCCAGTGTAACAATCTATCGTGATTACGGATGATACACCAACGCGTATTGGAGAAGGGTCAGACTAGGAGCGTCATCTTGTTAATTGTATTTCCGTATGCCTCGGTTTAGCACAGTGGTCAGGCGTAATTAGGGAAGAGGTCATTGGATGATAACCAGACTTCAGGGCTGCGTCTTTAGTGTTTAATTTACTGCAGTCCCAACATATGAAATCTTCCGAATTCTTTTTTAGTTTAACGTATCCAATGTCAAGTATTGTGCAGCATATACTGTAGATTCACTCGTTTCGATTGATAGACTTGTGACTGGTAGATCATCTTCTGCTTTTTCCCTAAACATCTGAGTAATTCCAATCCTAACCTGCTCACAGACGTCGATATAGACACAAAACACATGTCCATTCCGCATATGTTGTCTTTGTTAGTAAACATGACGTTATAATGTGTAGTTAGAGTGGAGCAATAGTGAGAAGATATTCCTTAATATTTTGTTGTTGTAGACCATCACGAAGAACCAGGTATTGGAGGGAAACGAGCATACTGAGTGGACTTGAATCTAGATAAGACGACATGAGGTGATAAATAATTAGTTAATTAACTATCACTGAATTGATTTTACTGTCGACCTGCGTATTCGTCTGCATTGAGCTAATTATCGTTTGCACATCTAAAGCAATCAGGGAAAATGCATTCTGAAAGATATGTATTAGGTAGATCTTATCTGACTGATTGTTATCAATCGAGACGACCCACACCATGTTGCACAAGCATATGGAAACGTAGATCTGTATTAATCTTGCAAGAGTTCACGCAGTCACATGCACCAGGATGTGTTGATTGTACGTCATCCCGGTTTTCATATGAAATACTCCATTATTTTTTATCAATTATTGTAGCAATCTCAGCAGTGCTGTTAATGTAGCGTACCGCATTCTCCTTGCGTCACATCCTATTAAATTCCTTGAAATTTCGTTGAATTTCAGAATTCCCGTTATCGTGATGTGTATCACATCGAAGAATTTGCTGAATCGCTGATTCACGAGTGAATACATCGTCTGTACATTACAATTCCGAATGAGTAGCCCAGGGATACATTTTGTTTGTTCAGACATTCTGTCAGATATTCGACATGAACATTTAAATTTATATGCTCTTTTCTAGAAAATATAGCGCATGGTTATTTGGAGAAATTTCCTAGTTTCGCATACCATCAGACTGCTTATGCGTTGTAGTTATTTCCGAATCCAGATATTTTCAGAATAGATGTTCGATTAGACTTAGACTATCAGTTGCAACGGGAGTCTGTGGTTAGACGGCAGTTGGCTAATGTATAGGGTTCGGATAAAACTCACCTTCACACAATTCAGTATTGTCAGCTTAACAACCTATATGTGTTGATCGATTTCTGATATCAGCCAAACAAAGTATCTCCTGTGTCCCGCTTGCACATAGTGGGACTCGGGTGTGCCAGACTTCAACAGTCGCACACATATCAACGAATTGCTTAATAGGCCGCCTTGGAACCAACCGAAACAATCATTTAATTGATACACGCAATATTATTTTCGCCCCATCATTATCATAAGAACGTTGATCTGGTTGCTATTAGTTTAGCATAGTAGGCGAAACGGACCACTCAGCAACATTCCTCTTATTATACTCGATAAAATGACTGATCCCACAGTTGAAGGAGAGAAGCAACATTCACGTAGTCGCTATGGTTGTACGTGCAAAACAACTCGCGGACATTCGTCCATGAGTAACAACTACGGTGAGACATTTTATGATATTCATAATATTCACTACTATTTAATCATCTCTTAGTGCACGTATTCATGGTTTGAATCCGCGGTTCGAATTATGAAACAATCTATTGTAGGTTTTTGGAATCATGACAGGCAAATTATTCGAAAGAAGTCTAGTGTTATACAACACCTACGTTAACCAGGTGATTGTCGTAATATTGCATAAGAAACAGAATAAAAGCTAAGTTGAGAAGCCCGCGATAGCACTATCCCCGTCAATCGCAAGATGAAAGTGAACTGATCCACTCGGTGAATCTCACAAATCGATTTTATCGACAGCGAGAAGAAACGTAGGACGAGTAAAATAAACTATACACATAGAATCATGCACACAATTTCGTGCTGCCTGAACTTCACTGGCAATAAAATGACAAATATAACTGGTTTTGATTCGGTAGGGCTTGGTTATACTCAATCACAGAAGGAAGCAATGAATGTTCATTGAGTGATCACCAGAATTCATGAATATATGACTATTGTCAATTTCACTACAGCGACCAAGCATGAATCCCATGAAATCAGCTCTAATCCTGAGGAATCTTTTGGTAGGTCTTATGCGGCAAGTTCTCCGGAAGAATTCGCCTCGATTGAATGACGCATGGCTTGTAGATCATTTTCAGCGGTTTTGCTGTACACCTGAGTATTTGCGATCCTGGCCAGGTCAACGACGTTAATACACTCTTGAAGTGAATGTCCACTCGATATTTGATGCCTTTGTTTGTGCATACTTGTTCCAAGAGGGACTTTGATTGGAGCAGGAATGGGAAGTTATGAGTGATGATTATGTTGTACTAAGTCTCCATGAAAAACCAGGCGTCGGAGGGAAGCAGGTGTGTTGGTCAAACTGGAATGTAGATGAGGCATCATAATATGGTGAATCACTACTAATTAGTGCTCACTGGCCTGCTTTTTTATCGAGCCTGTGTATTCGTTTGCCTTCGCGACATTCTATTCATTGCACCTGAAGCAACCATGAAATGTATGTTCTGGGAAACATATTTAGTAGAAATTATTCGAGTGACTGTTATCAATCGAGACAACTAAATCCATGTTGCATGCTCACTTGATGAATGCCGTTCACGGATTGCAACGCATTCAGCCCCAAATCATGCTCTACTGGTGTCCGTGTAGTTTTGTTGGATTTGGATATCTGGCTATATATGTGGTGTTTCCGGTCGGAGTACGCGCTGAGCTCCTACATCACACGATGACTGTTGAGTGTCGTATTAACGGGTGGCACAGTGCATACGTCAACTTAAAAAGCACGAAGTACTACTAACGTCGATGTAGTAGAACAAAAAATAGTTTGACCACTACCATTCGAATGACAGCAATTCAAGCATATGGATACTGTTGCACAAAATATGACCAAGTTGAAACAAAGTGACGCACTCAATGACTTGCCTTCATCGAGAAATGACGTGTGAAGTTTGAAGCATAATATAATTGTCAGCATATGCATACACATTCGCGGTATATGGTTGGCACTGACAACATAATGACAGATGTAACTGGCGAAATCCTTAATGTATTATAGAAGAATCATCGTTTATCAGTGTGATGCTACGACATCAATTGTTTTGAAGAATACAAACAAATTTGCCATTGGATGTTAGATCGATGCACATCAGAACCGACTGTGAGTAAGAATCGATGAATACAAATGAAGTTCGCAAATTTGACAGTCCGTAACTGCATTTCCGATGTACAGGCAAGTCGAAATATCAACTCAGATATACAGGATCGCTTGTTAACACATCGTCGTTTATCATTCTATGTTAATGTGTATTGGCTTTTCCGGCTCAATTATGGATGGACCTCGAAAATGAAATATTAACTAATGAGAAGACCTTTTGATGAATTTATTATATTGTGGGAATTTTGAACGGATGAAATTATCGTGGTTGACAAGTATTCAACACAACCCCCGGGCTCAATTTTTTACAAGATGAGAATGGTGAATGTACACGGAGAACATCTGGCAAACACAGCAATCATGTGGCCTTGAGAGGTGTTCTAATTAGAGTTGGTTGTCTAGTTATGAATAGCATGTAAAACACCGTTAAACAGCAACTGTCTACAAAGTTGAAAATAGGAATACACGTGAAATAAATGAGCACCCGAAACTGGATTTCGGTGTCACATCAGTTTTAAATGCAGAGCCTTTTCACGAAAGAATTTTAAATGTTTTGTTTGAAAGATTTTACGAACATTTGCCTTCCAATTATTTTAATTATCGCCGTTGAAGAAATTAAAATTTTTTGAGATTAGCGGACAAGTGAATATACAACAAACAGAAATAAGTAATTTTAAATCGCATGCATGGAAGTACGTTTCTGTGTTTCAGAAACTTGGAGTGATGATTCTATAGAGGAGTTTCTAGTGCAAACGTCAATTGAAAATAAATGGTTACTACTCAGGTACCACGATGTTTATAGCCCACTAGGTCGATCCAATTAGTAGTGATATCAATGGACTGTCGTAGACATACTGATCATGTTACTAGTATATTTTTGAACATTGTTTCAGTCCTTTGACCACTTGCCTTACGCGTGCTAACTTAAAATATCTGCACAACTGAAAAGTAAAACACCAATAGTCTCGTCAACATATACATGTTTTCAAGCAAATGAAATTCGCAGTATGCAAAACCCACAAATACAAAACAAATCGTTCGCCACATTGTACTCACCCACCAACAGTGCCTAACACAATGCGAAAAATTAAGGAATATATTCTGTCTTCGCAAATTTTAATATCCTCGCACACCGAAATGTTGAGTGGACTTTTGCATATGACTAGACACCGTATTTCGGTACATGAATAGCGACAAAATAACATGTTGAAGAAAGTAAATCATACTAAATGGAATATGCGCAAAGTTCCCTTCTCATGGTGCTCACTGACAGAAATAACTTGCGAACTCATCGATAGATTAGGGAAGAACTATTGTTCACGATTGTGATATTGCGAAATCAATGTGGTAGTTTTCCGAAAGAACGATGATGTTATCCACGGATATTAGATAAATGTATGATGATTAACAGTAAATATGAATGGTCCAGTGTCTTTTCAATGTGACGACGGTCAATACATGCCATTCATTTCAGTTCGTTGCCAATTGCCGGTTTGCTGCTTAGCTTCTACTGGAAGCAGTGAGTCGACGTACATGGAGAACCAACATAATTTGGAAGCTGCATTGTAGTAGGCCACTCGACACTTTCGAACATTGCGACATCTACGGAAGAACATGAGATCATGGCATTTGATTAGATGTAATACGTTTGAATTGTGAAAGGTTCCATCGGCATTGACAGTTTAATGATTTTTCGAGGAAGCTAGCGTACAAGGACACAATTATCATAAAGTAGCGTGTCAACAATCATTAAAGTGTCATCATGCAACAATTCACGTTTGTGAGCAGTTCATTAAACGACAGTGTTAGTAATGATCAACAGGGTTATCAAGCACCTGATCACTTAAGTACAATAGATAACAACGGGCTGCCCTTACTAGTTACCCTGCAGTCCATGTTCTACATGGAAAGTAATTGGGTCCATTGTGCAGATATGATTAATGCCACTTTAGGTTCTAATTTTATTTAAGTAGACAGACGGTATGTTCTGTGCGACAACCACCGACAGTAGTTTTATTGTATGCCGGGCATTTCAGTAACCCACACCGTCTTTTCGGTTTTATCAACTGATCGATTTGGAGACCATTCCTGAATGACGTAGTCACAAACGTTCCGTATGCTTCTCATTGACAACTATGTGAACATCAAATATTTGGCAGACTGAATGCTGAAGTTAGAGTTCTGTCGAGTACAACAGACTGTTGAGGTATATAATGGGATATTTCTGAAACTGCATATAGAACGTGTTTGATTTCTATTGTTGACATGACCGGAAATGAAAATCCATTTACCTCGACAGTTGGTTTGGCGCCAAATATCTGGCAGCTATGGTACCAATTTACTGTTTCACAGCTTCTACAAGTCGCTTCTTGGTGAACCGATACTGAGTATCATCGATTTCAACAGAGTACAAATACACGTGTGTAAGAAGGTGTAACATTGCGAGCACTGACATTCACATGAGAAACACTAGCAGTGTTTCGACCGTTGCGTATAGCATCAAACACTATACATTGCAATGAAAGGTGGCAATAAACATGGGCATCTCAATGTACCAGATCATCTGCTCTCGCCTGATCAAGCAGTATGGAGTTGGACGTGATGAGGTGGTCTGTAAAACAACATAGTAGTTCTCAATTCACACAAAATTGAAGGTTTAAACCGATTCATTTGGGTTGAAGTGAGAGTATCGCATTCGCATGAACATAATTTGTGTGTGGAAGACAGTAACGGCAGAAACAACGACGTGTTACACAAAAATTGAAAGCCGCAGAGCATCAGATTGTGAACGAATGATCTCAGAAAAGGACGGATGCTTCTAATATCTTACCAATTTACAAACAAAATGAGATATTACCGCATTCACAGTTAAAATGTACCTGAACTGGCATTCGATGTACGTTTGAGCGGTTGATTTAGTGAAACAACCTTTACTTCCACGTTGGCCTGCGAATATATCTTTGAGATTGCTTTGCACCTTGAAACGAGATGATTTTATAACCGCAATCTCTTCATGTTTGTTAGGCAGTTCAATAGTTTCACAGAGTGGAATCGCACGCGTGCGA
>LUCH01000304.1:48981-61792 GCA_013368495.1 Paragonimus heterotremus | reverse complement strand
GCGTATTCTATTCGGATCCGTTTTGAAGGTTATCCTCTGCACATGGAATAAATACAAAACCTGAGACCGCGAACCGATGCAGGTTTTTGAAGATTTTATTTGGATAACTTTGGTTGTGGCGTTCAACTGAGTATTACACACTTATAGTTCGCAAAATATACATTTAAGCCTTATTCGTAGTGGACTGAATTAATAGTCACAAGAAGTGTGTGTTTTATAACATGTTGATTTAATCCGGTAATATTCGATTACATTTTGGTGCAGTAGTGAATATTTCTTGATAGAAATAGCACGTAATTTGCCTACAATCTCCAGCTCACTGTTGCCAGTTATTTGGTTATTATCATTTTGAGGGTCTAAGTTGAGTATACGTCGTGACAATTGGAGCGGTTAGCAATTAGTATAAGCTGTTTCAGACGAACAATGTATATCCAAACACAACCTACAGCAGTGCATAAAGTTTTTGTATGTATGTATTAGAAAGTGTTAGCTATAAAACCATAGTTACAGGTTCACCTTCAGCAGAGTTGTTTATCGTTGTATCTCTCTCCGTCATTTAAAATTTCGTCCACCGGATTCGCTTGGAATATGTGGGGCCATGAGGAATTAGAACATGGTCAACATTTGAATTGAATTGTCACTAGTTACCTTCACATTCGATGTGGGTGGCCAGACAAACAAAAGCAAATGTTGATGTTTTTACTCAACTGTACAAAATTCTAAAATAGTAAGTTGTTACCCAAGCACGAAACTAAAGTATCGTCTGAACGCGACAGTTTGGAAAATTTGGCTGATCTGGCCAACATAATAGTTCAGCAGTGGCGTTGTATAACATGTGACTCGTGCACACGTAAACCGAGAGGCAAGTCTGAGGGATAGGAGAACAAGGATTACGGACGACACTGTCACATTTTCACGTGCATATAATGGATGTTTTACAATCAGCAAATTACCAGGCCAAGTTTCCTTTCCGTTTACTGAAGTAGGATTGCCGGTTAACAGTAATTGGTTTGACTGACCTAACTCAAGGTCCACTTATATTTGGCTACAGTTTTCATATACAAGTGGATTTCCAGCCAACGTGTTTTGCACAGTTTACTACGCACACAACAAACTTGGTCGTTATCTTCAGTTCGGTTCGTCTGTTCCTCGTGATGCGAGACCACTCTTACAGTGGTCAACGTGGTTTAGTGTATGAATGTCTGGTCGGAGACTGGTATTCAGGCGTGAGTAAATTGTGCAGCACCAATGAGCACCAACATGAAGGAAATACATTTGTGCGTTTCAGTTCGAATGAGACTAAGTTAAACGACTGTCCTAATGTGGTAGCTATGATTAAATATGCGAGGGTCGATTGACACATGAAAGTTTATAAAGAAAAATTGCAACCAACTGTTGAACTAACTGAATAGAACCTGTGAGATTCCTTGTCGCTTCCTACCCACAGGTCGATGGGGTAAAATAAAATAAGTTTGGTCATAGTACTGTTGTAACAGTGGACAAGATATATGAGGCGGTGCTGCAAGTCATTTCGAATTTAGAACCATCAGTACACGTGACACACCGAGCGCGGTTACTTGCGTGTTGCGAAGAAAGCCAGAATCACACACGATTTTGTGTGAGTGACGATTCTGTCAAGTTGATAATAAGGGAGACATTTTTCTCATTCTACAAACAGGGACAATGAAGTGCTGTAATGTGGTCGAATATATGGCAGGCATTTCAGAACCTTCAGTCGACTCTCATGTCTGCTTCACACTTGGAATCATTCAATCCAAATGACAAATCTTGTCATGCTTATGCGCAGTTCTCTCAAGGATTCATGGCCGTGATAAAACATTGGGAATCGTTGAACAAATCTAACAGCACAGGTGGCTGAGAAATACCAGCGTACATAGTGACACATGCCACTATAAAAATTGGTGAAGTTATTCTACACAACAGGACTTTGGTTCAGTGATCCTCTTACAAGTCTTTCAGCGTAGTTTTACGATAAACATTGTCTTAATTATACCTGCAATGAATGTCATTTATCAGATTCGAGCGCTTGAACTGGTTCGAATTACTTTACCGTTGTCACATGTTATTCAGGACTGGCAGAGTATTTGAATGAACCCATAAAATTTTGGAGAATTGGTGGCTCCCTTCATTGTCTCACAGATCACTGCAGGAAGAAAACCAATCATCAGTTCCGCTCATCCGTCTTTGTGTTGGTGGGATTGAAAACGCACGGTAATGTTTCATGAATATGAAAAAAATTGATAGTGGATGAAGGGAAAGTTAAAGAAGCATTCTCACTGGTAATCACATCGGAAACGACTACAGAACCATAGTGAGAAACATTCCGCCAGATATGCGGAATCACTGGTCTTCAATACTACGCTGGGATAAGGAGTAGGAGACTCGTATTGGAGGTTCTCTCTCAAGTATGTGCTAACTGGGTAAGGTTTTCACACTCGAACAACTCAGTAGTGAGTACACAATTAGACACTGCTTACCTACGTGAACAGAGCCTAAACGCGGATTAATTCTACCAGCAACTATCCGGTTCACAGCGGATGATCCCACAAATCATTCTTAAGAACTTCGAGTTTACTTACACCATTTTAACCTTAGAAGCAAAATGTGCAGGCAAACTTGAACTATTTGTCAGTAGGATCTGTAGATTCTGTTCGCACACGGATACAAGCAGCTCATTTTCAGGCAAGTGGTATTCGACACAGTGTTTATGGCGAGTCTGCCACAGTTTATATAATTTATAATTGAACAAGTTGTTTTAGAAGTACCGCCGGTCCAGACGATTCAGCACGTTCCCCAAGCTTATCTCAATTTCCGAGCACTAGTTAATCCACCAGGGATTCTTCATGGACGCACAGCTACGCCGGTTTGTTGAATACGCTTTGCAGTTAAATAACGAAAAAGAATGTACAAAAGTGGTTCAACGCTGTTGTTTACACGGAGCCACGCCAACCTGTCTATTTAAACTTACGTTGGACCTGCTTGCAGTTGGGTGGTCCGTAAGCAGTGCGGATGAGCGTTCAGCGAGGCGAGAAATATAGTTTTGTGGCAGGATGTTTTGATGAAGCTTATCAAATGCTTTGTAAAATTAATTGTATAGGGTGTGAGATGCTGGTCCTACATAGACAGTCTTCGACAAATGAATGTCGTAATACTGTGTGAAACACAGAGCATGTGTCGATTTGAAAAGCCTAAACCAGTGATAAAAGCCGTCTTAAAAAACAAGGAGTTTGACAAATGCCAATCACATTGCAGCACTTCAAGCATTCGAAAAATAGTGACAGCACGTAGGAGAGGTTTGCGGCATTCCTGTCACCTACTCTTATATCGGACAGTCTACATGCAGGCAGATCAAACGCATACAGACCTTCACACATTTGGTTGACGGCATCCGGAAAGGATTAGCCTGTCACAGTGATCGAAGCCAGAAGACGGCTGCTCTTCAAACCATCACTCCAGATGGCTTGCGCTGCACCAATTGCGGTTCCATACACACACCATGTTTCCGGTGTAAACCATATGGAATGAGACCAGTAGATATGCGACTGAGGCTTTTGTGTCCAGCCGGCCAATGCTGGTTAGCCAACTGAATGGCTAGCAGGAGAAGGAAATCCTTATCTCTCGGAAAATGAACAGGGAGAGACTGCGATCACAAGATCTATGCTAAGAAGAAAGATGTGTAAATCTAATAGAAGATGCGTTCCAGCATACGAGTGCATACTAGTGCATTCCAGAGGAAATAAAATTGAAAAACAAAATTCCAAAGTTGAACTACAATAAGATCAAGCAAACAGTTCATCATACAATACAAAACAAAGCTCAAGAAATGAATTGGTGGAAGGCTACCGATACTCAGGTTCCTAAAATGAGAAGTGGATTACTTGCCCAACTACCACTGTCTTGGTAGATGCAATAATTGACGAAAGAGAATTGATATACTGATATGACATACAACAGTTTAGACAGCACCACTGAGCGGTAGACAAAGAGCGTGGTGCTCAGCTTCAGGCTGTGGTTCTTCCAAACACTTCTTTCAGGACCTCCGAAAGCAGTACTAGCCTTTGCCGCACGAGATATCAACTCGCGTTCTACGAACAGATCGGTTGACAGATTGTTGCCCAGGTTGCAGAAATCTGTGCTGCTGCCGACAACACCTCCATTGATGCGATGTTGGCGTGAAGGTGCACAGAGAGCACCTCCACCCCGAGGAAGGTTGAAAGGAAGAAAATGTCCTATCCGTGTTGATATCCGGTTCAAACTTGGATGCCGCGATCGCGAAAGCCGTGACCAGTCGCAGTAGTTCGTGGTCGTCATGTGTAATCAGCGCGCTGTCATCTGCAAACAGAAGCATGCGCATCACTGGGGTGTGTAACCGGGTTGTTGCGCCGAAACGTCGGAAATTCAGCAGGCGTCCATCCGTCCGGTACTCAAACTCAACACCGTCCTCCCCAGAGTCTTGAAAAGCAACTGTTAGTATGGTAGTCAAATATAAGCTAAATAAGGATGGAGCCAGGACACAACCCTGCTTCACGCCAGTGACAATGTCAAACTCATCAGAGGTAGATTTAAACGATTGCGCACATACACATAAGTACTCTCTATGCTTATTCGCACCTGGGGATCTTCACACGGTGATCTCTGGTGAAATGTGAACCCATATATCGTACCGATAGCGTGTTGACACACCACAGGTGAAACATACAAATACGTGCCAATTGATGACTGCCTAATTCGCAGGTGGTAAACTGTAAATTTTGTGAGTTAAATCGCTTGATCAAGGCTCTCCATGAGGGTCGGAACGTTGTGAAACCTACCACTCTTTTGTTTTTTAACTCGTTGTGACTTAACTAAGGAATTACTTAATACGAATACTGTTGTAATCGTCCGCAGTGCACAGTTGTCAGAATGGAAATTATGCGGACCCGAACGAAAAATTATTGTTACCATTCCAAGTGGCTCAGTTCTTAATGAAATGCACAACATACGACCAAATTGAAACAAATTAAAGCACTCAATGACTTCCGTTCATTGAGAGATGTGTAGCGTTTGAAGCAAAGTATACTTGTCAACATATGCATACACATTAGTGGTATATGGTTTGTAGTGACAACATAATGACAGATGTAACTGACGAAATCCTTAATGTATAATAAAAGAATCATTGTTCATGATTGTGATACTGTGAATTCAGTGTGATTGTTTTAGAGAAAAAAGAAAAAATTTTCGCGTGGTATTAAAGGAATACACGATGATTAACAATAAACATTAATGTTTCAGTGACTCTTCAGTGCGACGAAGTTCAGTACGCGCCATGTATTTCTATTCGTTGACAAGTGTGGGATTGCAGCTCAATTTCTACTGGAAGCAAACAGTCGACATACATCAGGAATCAACATGATTTGCCAACTGCATTGCAGTGAACCATTCCACAAATTCGAACACTGCGACACCTACAGGAAATAATGAGGCCATGACATTCGTGAATATGTAACAAGTTTGCAGTTGTAGAACGTTTTGCTTACGTTAAAGACTTAGTTCTCTGATAAAGAAATTATTCAAGAACCATCATTTAAGTGGCCTTTATCAAAAATGTCAAAAGGAATTAGTATAAATGCCATTTTCCTGTTAATATATTTTGTAATGGATCACATTTGCAAACCGTTAGTTTTACGATAATTTCGTTGAAGTGCAACAAAATTGTTATTGTTTTGTTGCCTACAAAATAGTTTCGTGTTGACTGCTACCGTTTGACACACGAATGTTTATGTTTCATGGGGTATTAGTAGCGTCCAAAATGCGCGTTGAATTGTAGTTTTAAATTTCAGTTTTTGGAAGATGAATACCAGAATGTGTGAGCTGTATGGAAGCTATCTACGTCTGCTGTTATGGGAGGTGTAAGTATTAAACAACCACTATCTTCTCACTGGTCTCTCGTAACTCATCGACTTATGGATTTAATTTGACTAAAGTATTCACGCGACGTTCCCTTCAAAATTGCTTCCGACGGACTGCAGAATTGATTTATGTTTAGAGATTATAACTGACTGTTTGAGGAAAGACATATTTGATGTCATGTTATAATAATTCTTGAGCATCCTGTTGATCTGAACTGGAATGGAAGTTCGTTCGTTCTCTAGTCAGTTTGAGTCGGCTGTAGAAGAACTCATGTTCTGGCAAGCAGTGTGCGTTGCGTTTGGTTCCATATCAGCACTATTCATATTAGGTCAATCGTTTTCCTGTAAACGTCTTCCAAATGATTTCAAACTATTTGTACATCTAATAGAATGGACTACAATCCCGGTTAGGATTACAATAGCACTCCAGAATAGGACTTGTGTTAAAGTAATAGAGTCCATAGCAATGTTCTCACATAATGTTTTATATTAACCAGTAGATGCAATCTGTTGCGTAGAAGAATTGGGAGGTTTGGAGCTCCACATTAGTTGTCTCAACGAGAGACTAGAGGATAACTGGGAACTTTGGCTGGATGATTGCAAAAAGTATGGGGATATGCTATAATCGTATGCGTCGTATATATTTAACATGACTAGGAGACTCGTTTCCGAGTACTGCACTGACAGTCACTTGAGGATCGCCTGTTTTCAGCAGCCGTGAATTATCCATTGAAAATTTGTAAAGCTCAGTTAGCAAAGTCCAACCATTCCTCAGAATCGTTTGCATGAAGTAGAATTGGTTATAACTCGATCTGATCAACGATATATGATGACCAGGAAACGACTTTCATTTATTTCAATACACGTTGGTTTCACAAAAGTGAACTGGCTGATGGTGAATCAAAACACAGCTGTTTGTCAGTTCAACAGTACCAGGTTCACAAATAATTTTCGCACTTATGAATGCGAAGGATAAAACTATAGATTCGAGAGTCGAATTGGATGCACATTTGATAACTTACAAGTTGTGGAGGTGAACCGCATAAATACCTGAATGATAGGGGCTGGTAGCTGTTTTGATGCGTGCATTTTGAACGTTAGTCACCCTGATTAAGAGTATACATACGAAAGTGATTCATCAACTTGAATCCCGTATCATGTATTCCCTTCATTCGCATGCAAGTACTCGCGAAACAACTGTCCTTCCTTTTGTCCACTAAAATAACATGCAACGTATGATCGTTATGGCAGATTTGTTTTCTGCCTTGATTGTAATCTAGGGGGTTGCTTATCTTATTCACTCAGTAGACGTTTAATCGGTGTTGTTTCTCGTTCTGTATTACCGTTCTAGTGTTTCTCCCTTATTCTTCCGTGGACACAAATGACACTGCTCGATTGAGTGCATGCTTACAGTTTAGCCAATCTAATACTAATCAGTATGATTTCCACTTGCATGAGTCCCGAGGGTGTCACCCATTTCCCACCTACACTGTTTCTGTTGAGTAATATGGTTGGACAGTAATGCTGGAAACCCATTTACCGTACTACTTGCTGACCAAACAAACTGGCGCTTTTGTATTGGAAGGTTCACAGAGTTTGAAGATAGTAGACCAAAACTCGCAGTAAAGATTGGAAATTCGGTTTCGTGTTCTGAATGCGTATTATCTCACCAATTTAAATTTTTCTTGCGGCTTTATCAATACACAAGGAAATTTAGCGATTGGATGAGCCTAGCTAGAAAATTTTATTTAGTTCAAGCGGATTTATCGTGAAAGGTTAGCAAACTCATTTGTTTATGCATTTCAACGATACACAAATTAAAACTTAGCCTACAGTTGCATGCATCGTGTGATCGCCCATAATCAGAATGCTAACGACATAGGTCGTGAATGCTTCTATGCGAATTATGATTGCAAAAACTGCACACAGCACAACGACGGCATATGGATCATTCAAACAGATCAGATGGTTTAGTTTGTTTATGCACATCGCGAATGCAGTGAAAATCACCATCACAGCTGAATTCAATGGGAAACTTACTTAGATTACATCTTAATTTAGGCTATGAAGTGAGGAACATTCTGCAACTGTGCATTTCAGACGTAACTGCCTGCTGCACGTTTGTTACGACGCATACGCTGGAAACGATGAATCGACCAATACTGTTCAAGAATAAGATATCTTCATGCAATTCGGCGTGTAGAAGTGAATAAATTCTCTCCAAATAATTTATATATGTGTTATCTTGACCAACCTCCACTAAAGGTTTCACAGTAACACGATTTTAGATGTTCGATATTATCAGCTTTGATGGATTGTTATAAAATTGCATAAAATATGTTCCAGGCTTGTTAATACTCACTAGTTAATCAAACTGGACTTCCATGAATATGACTGATACTCTCAAAGGAAATTAATGTTTTTAAAGAATTTGAGCGAATTGCAAGGTATCACAAATATAGGGTCACCACAATTGGCATGATATGGACCGTGTGCATTTGCCCATACCGCAGGTTATTGGAACTGTTACAATGTGTTTTCATTGCAGTCGATTGTTCGGACTAATATGCTACCGCTCGTTTGCTCATGAAAAATTTGGATCCAGTAATTTTAAGTTTGACGCGTTCTTGCAACGAGACGAGTGAGACCATTTTCTCGCCGACTTATGAACTTCGTTCTTGGTTCAGCATAAGTTAGCGGAACTGACACTGTCTATTTTGGATTAAAATTTACCTTGTTGCTCTAGAAGGCTCAGCATAAGGTGAGAAACGTTTCATGCAATCGCAAATATAGCGAATGAATACGCAGAAGTCAGTTGACACTGGTCAGATTTTCATTATTTTTGCATCGTCATTGTCCGAAAAATGAAGTGTCATTATCTTCTGATCATTGTTAGAATTACGTTCTAGTTTTGGTCACGTGCAAGAAATTTGTGGTGCATTAGTTTAGTCAATTCTGGTTCGTCTCCGTTCAGAGCAGTCGAGCGCAAATTTCCTTCGCCAGTGTGAGAGAGATCTATCCTTCATTGCCGCAAAATTATGACGATTGATATGAAATTAGAACAAATTACGTGTGTAGTTGAATGTTTCAATAATTTGTTTATTGTAGAGCCCTTCTTTTGAGATAGTTGATGAAAGGCTTCCCATTAGATCTGGCATGAGCGTACAGCTGAACATGAAACTTACCAAATGGATACTGTCAAGCATTCATTATGGTAATGTGTCTAAATTGAACGCACATGCTGATCAGAATAAAGTAGATATGTCTAAGTATTATAGAATTCAAGGATTGTCACCACATATTAGAAACACGAGAAGACTCGGTATGTACACATTTCGGCAAAGCTAAGAATTTGACATTGTGTACTCCACTTCAACATGGAAAGTTGGTCGAGGGTCGATTACTGATTCATTTAAATTATAACCACGACTGATTAAGGGAATCACACTTCCATAAACGTTTCAGTTGGCCGCTTTCGGAAAGAAGCATTGGTGAATATGCTTTCCTCCGTTGGGACTAGAATATTGACCGGGTTTCATGAGGCAACCGTGTTGATCACTGCCTCACTGACTACGTCATTAGACACGGCAGAATTTTCATCTGCGAACGCACAGCCACATTCGCTTGCGAGCATTTCTCTGATTATGGGCGATATTCAATTACTATGGAAACCAAAATACCTTACTACTCATCACTAATCAAGTACGGCTTAACAAGTTAATGTTTTCTGTGATTCCAACTTGAAGAGAGGTCCTAGTCGAGAGGTCATTGGTTGGAACTAATAAGATAGTGACTTTATCTCCTCTCGAGGCGGTCGGACAACATGATCTTTATTCACAAGCGGAAGTGGTTGAGCGTTCACATGTGATAATTCAATTCCGACGCAGGTTGACACACAGGGTATTTGTTCACAGTCCACGCAGAAGCGTGTGGTCTCGTTTCTGTTGCTGTGGTACTGAAATGATCGGGTGACTGCTCGACCATACGATTTAGTTGGAACTAAAACATGTCGTATTATAAACTGAAGCGAATGCTTGATAGGAGGCTTCCCACCAGTGTTTATGACATAGTCAGCTACATTTGCAAACTTCACCTGCATTCGGTAAGGGAGAGAAGAAGAACTGTTAATTACTACACTCAATCTCGTAGTTGAAGGTATGCAAAATATTTTCTATAACAAATTATCATACACACACCGCGCTTGCGGTTCCATTTATTTTGTGCGTGGTTAGTCTGGCTGTGTTGTAACGATTTTTCGTCATTAACAGTCTTGTTGAAGATTTTGCAAGTGTGTTGGCTGTGTTTTATGTCTCCGGTTTTGATATTCCCGGCTTATTTACGGTTGTTTATTCACAGTCACAAAACTTAATCAATATGAGTTGGTTTCATTAGCGTTCGTAGTAGGAATGAAGGCAGGGAAACGATAACATAGTAGGTGATCTAGTAACAGACGTTTAAAGCGTGAGAGAAATACGTTACGCGCGCTGAACGGAAGGCGCGCATCACGTTGTGGAAAAGAGGACTCTACATCACTTACTAATTCACTGGAGCTCTCGGGTTCGATATTGCGCAAATTTTCTTTATTGGAATGCGGAAACATCTCTTGAACCCACAACAAGTGGTTCAGATTGCCAAGCTGCTACTCTAAGTACTACATCTGTTACTGGATGAATTACGGTTAACAAAAATGCCACCCACAGTGGTGCGTGTTTCCGTTGGACAACTATAGCCGTCACAATTGGTCAGTCCCCGCAATATTAAATATTTTGAGTGCTATCGAAAAATCTTCAATCTACACCAAACTGGTTGCAGCTACTGACTTGAAATTAGGGAAAGGATAAACAGAATGCGCGAGAACAGGCTTCGACAAGTAAACACCATCATGCTTTGAAAATATGTTGAGATTAACGTTCGTGGGATAAATTATTTGTTGTGCGCCGTGTCAGTCTTTTCAAAGAAGGTTCGTAATCACTACCAGTGGCACATCGAATGTAAGGAAAAGAGGGAGCAACGAGAAAGAAATAAGTGAAGACAGGAAGCATGGCCACGAATATTCCAGCGAGCACGACAATCATCACTCATGGCAGACATTGTCAACTGTCATCATTATTTGCATGTTGGGTAATCAGCAACACCTTGTCACCTGGTGACCAATCAGCCTACCGAGTAGTCCGTGCAAAATAGAGAAATGTCTAATTCTGGCATGTAGAATTTTACACAACAAGGACTGAATAACAACAAGACATGCTAGCAGTGGCCGAATTCAGCATGGACACGGTTAATGCAGCATATGTGAGAAACATGATGAAACGTAGAGCCTCCTTTCAACAATAATCAATTTGAACAAAACAAACGCAAAATTAGTAAGACAGACCCTAGGAGAATCAATATTTCGCACTGAAAGTGAGGTTCATCATTGAATCTCCCAGTCTCTCAATTGTAGAAGCTTTAATGTTGGAACATGCTCTGATCTCTTCTCCTCGCAATGTTTTTAGAGAGTGTATAACTGAAATCAATCCTTGGTCCTTGGCTAATTTTAATTTGTATCAGTGATTAACCGGAGAATTCGGCAAGACACACCCATCTATATGAAGTCAGCTTGAACGTTTCAAACTCCCATGATCTCAGCACTATGTAAGCCGACTTCGATGCAGTTAAACGAAGCTCGAGGGAGTGGTGTCTTTCACTCAATCGCAAAAAGTGTGCACACAACATTCCTGGTGACGATTCTGTCAACGACGCTGAAGTACAATTTGCACAAACAAAAGTGCCTGTTGTCAAGATGTGTCTGGAAAATAGGTTCGGCAAATGATTACCTTCAATTTGACTTTCTCATCCCATCTAAGAGAGGAATTCGAAAAAGGAGTTGCTGTTTCGGCCTGGTAAACTGGACGATTCTTCGAACAGATGAGAATATTCTTGAAAGCATTTACGAGGTATACGTGGGTACATTGTTAGAATAAGCTAAATCAGTTGTATATTCCGGACGAGTGAAAGAATCAAGTGCACTGGACCACGTAAAGCTAGCTGAAGCAAAAATTGTAAGAAGCCTTCGCAACTTCAAGTCTCTGCACGGAGGATTATTCGTGTCTACTTTCTCAGTTTCTAAAGGTCTCGTGGTAAAACTAATCTCGTAAGTGTGAATTGAATAAGAGGTTATAACAAGAGTTTAAAAAGTAACAGATATTGTGCATCGCTTCTAGTTCTTGTTAAACGTCTAGACTTACTTACCGCTGTTTGGCTTTTGGAAAGCCTGAGTAGATTTTCAATGATACCGACGAGTAAACAAATCTTGGCCAAGTTCCGCCTTGCGAGATCTCGTCGAGCAGGTAGCTAGAAACATACCTAGCGAAATATCTATGGCATCGAACATTCCCACAACACCAGCTGCACCGAGAGGAAGGAGAGCAAATAAAGAAGACTCGAACGAAGGTTCTAACATGAATGCACACTATAGGCACGTATTATAATAGTACAACACATCAACTGTGTGAAGAAAGCAACAGTAAACACGAAAAGAGGAATTCAAGTTTCCTAGAAAACGTTCAAGATTCATACTTTCAAAAAGATGGTTTTCATGATTTCAAAATTTTGGCAAGGAATTGATATATTATGTCAATTTACACCTTACAGGGTGATCTCTAACCTAACTATTGAGGTCATGTTAGAAACAGGTTATCAGAGTAAGGCGAAAAGGAAGTCGAAGAATTTCGCCAGTATTTAATGTGAATGGCCATGAACGAATCTGTAGACAATTTTGTCGAAGAGAAAGAAGACAAAAAGCACGAGCTTTTGCAGAAAATTAAGCGGAACTGTAGATATGACATCGTTGGTTGCCCATAATCGAGGGAATTTTGAAAATGTTGCAACCAATAACACATTTTGATTATTCACACGTT
>LUCH01000304.1:38264-48775 GCA_013368495.1 Paragonimus heterotremus | reverse complement strand
AAGAATTACGAGTGGTAACGCGAGATTTTTACGCAACAAGGTGAGACAAACAGTTTAAATAATTTTTTGTTCTTTTATATAGTTACCGTGCGTAGCTTCTGCATAGCGATCACTAGCCACACACGACTGGTTAGTTACACGCATGAAATAGGTACGTACTAGAATGATTGGGTTATTACAAACGGGTGTATGTAAATTGAAACTCATATTTGTTGATTAGCTATGTTTCCTTGCTCACGTGCATGTTTTAAACGTAATTATATACAAGGTCTATCCTGTTTAAATGGTGAAACTGATGGCTTCTATCAATTTGAAGGGTACGTGACGTAACGTCACACTGTACAGAAAGTTCCTCCTCGGTTGTTCTTAAGTCCATCTTCAGAGATCTCGTCCCCAGCTAGGCAGAGTTTGAAGATGGACATGATGTGTCTTACTGTGGGAAAATAGGCTGAATTCCGTTTAAACTGATGCATATTCTTATTGGCTCTAATTGCTTATGGGAGTTTGTTTCAAACGTTTGAAAATTTCACTAGAAAACAATTGAACGCAGATTCTTCTGGATATGATCGCTGCCAAAGACAATTCTTTGGTTCCAAAGTTGTACTTTGAGCTATGGCGCAAGCGGTTCACAAAATTGACAACGAATTTATTGCCATAAACCAGAGTACGCATGACTGCGAGGTTCAACCTGAGTCGCCATTGTCAAAGAGGATCAGATGTAATCGTCTAGTATCGTTCTCAGTATCTTAGAGAGGATGGATTGCCCAGTGAAATGTTCCTAAATGCATTCGAAGACCTTTCAGAGCTAGTCTACCGGACCTGCACAAGTGACTAAATGAACATGCAATACTCTATTTAGGGTCGTACACATAGTTTATGATGGTGTAGCCGAACAGCAGGAAGCAAGAATAAATGTTAATTGCAAACTGCTACCGTTCTTGTGGTTTTAGCCACTAGGAAAGATGTTTCGCGAAATTGAATGAGTTTGAGTAACGTTGGCTCATGTCACGCACTGAGATGGCAGTTATGGTATGACGATCCAGCTTTATGAAGTCCTCCGGTATATGACAACCATGTACAGCGATGTTAGACTTATTGACTATGAATTTCACCAGCCAAGTGTATGTCATGACTCTAATGAAATAGTCTTTCCATGTTTTCTAGGCAAGAACTGGGATTTCCAGGAGGAGTGGTTTGATATCATCACCGAATAAGAAAACCATACCATACTTTATAACTCCACATATAACGTTCATAAACATAAGAAGGACTGACGGTCTCCGGATGCTTCCTTGAATCACCACACTGATGACTGGTTTGGGCGATGAGCAATTCGAGCGAGGCCTTTATTGTATGAGACAAACCACCGGAGCTATGGATGACGTATACAAAAGTATGCTACCTTGATCAGATAACGCTTATGAGGTATATCATCAAAAGCCTTTTTCGTGTTCAACGATATAACAATAACCACATCTCTTGAATCGGCGGATTTTGTAACATGGTTAAGAAATTTCAGCTAGCACGTCATGCAGCAGCTTTTGCTGAGGAACCCGTGCTGAGAGAGAATTATAAGATTATTTGATAATAAGAAGTCAGCGATGCGACATTCTATGATCCTTTCAAACACCTTAGAACAAACTGAGGTGTGATTGATGGGGCAATAGCTGCTAAGCTGTTGTCGCAAACCACTCTTAAAGCGAGGATCAATTACAGGATTTTTCCATTGGGGGAAGGAAGGAATTCTACGTTAAAGAAAGTTTATGGATATGAAACAAAAATGGGGGAATCTAGAGACTGAATACACGGACTGAAACATCCAACGCAATTGCTCGGCAGAAAATCTCATGCTGGCTAGAGTAAGCGCTTTTCATTCACGAGACAAGAAGCCGCATTTATAGATACATATCAGTATTGAATAGATCACATTCTGCCATTGGTGCTTGCAAGGCCGAACTGTTAGCTGATTGGTGCTGTGGTATTCAACCCACCTACCACTTGATATGGCTCTGAATATGCTGTACCGGTTCAACGTCCGGTAATCTGTAGACGACTTCGCAGTGTTAACTAAGGAGTCTGTGAAATTTAGCTCCGTGTGACAACAATCACCATTTATTTGAGACTGTGTGTAACCCAAAGAGGACAGTCCACGCACAACGTTGCGCAAAATCATTGCTGGCATCCGTCTGTACAGAAATTGATGGATACGTTATACAACTTATACAAATGAAGCTCTGAGTGACAATCATCTCTTGTCAGACTGATTCGAGGAGATTCAGTAGTTACCTGTTAGGAATACTTGAAACATTCATATGCAAGCCCAAACAAGGAAACACACTAACACATCTGCGGAATTTTTCCATGATTGCGAAACACTATCATACCAGAGATGGGCACTGAGTCGCCCCCATACCTTCTCATAATAAATTTCCATAACACCAAAATGTGTGGGATATTTTTAGAACAGCGCTCTCAAATTTCGTTCAGTCTTTTAAAGAATGAAGCCGCTTTATTGCGAAAGCAATACTACGGACACTACGATTGATTATAATGGGCATATGGACTAAGTCTAACTGCAGTTCCTTATTTCACCCACATCGAAGACAGCAATATATTAATGATTCCCACTGGTACTTAACTGCCACACAACCATGGGAGAGAACAATGAAAACCCTGTATGGGAAAAGGAAGGAAGAAAAAAGAATGGAACGGGAATGGGCTCAACTATCAAAATAACTACGTCTGTGTTCAAGCATTCGACATCAAAGCGTCCACACCTTGCAAGCACAACCAAGTTGCAAGTGAAAGTGAGGCGTCATCAGGGATAAAGTTTCAATACGGCTTTCATTGGCCTATGTCATTAAATACAATTATTTCACAGACAACTCGGTCAAACAAAGAGAACATTCGTGCAACCAAGCACGATAAATCGCCACCTCGCCTAGCGTCTCTAGCCACTGACTCTTTGAGTCACGATGGAGACAAACCCGACTTATAATGTTCGGTGTGACAACCAATTGGCTAGCATTTTTATTTCATGGCCCAACACTCTAAATCTGTGAACATGTACGTACTGAACAAAAGGACGCATTCGACAATCAGTGCCAAGCCCCCTGTGAGAAACCGCGAATTTGGTATACACCGAACTTCGGTTGGTTGAATAAATGTACAATTTCGTGGAATGCTGCTATAGTACTTTCTTTGCAGTTGCGCATAACTTTCGAGTGAGCACGCGTATAGGCAAGTGGTCGAATGATTGCAACGGTGTTCATTAACACCAGCAGCCTGTGTAGAAGGGTGTGCTTGTATGGCTAGCGATGTTGTCGCCGTAGTGACTTATGAAAACCGTCGTTCATTAGTAGTAACCCCCCATTTGCAAACGATGTCTGCATCAGAGTTCCTTATGTTTCTGACAGTAAAACTTCAATCTGTACATGCGATTCCCGATCACTCATGCTGTTTATAGCATATCCACTTGTTCGGTCATCTGTTATTTCCGTCAGTAGTTGCATACTTCATGCAATAAATTAAAACTTGCATTTAAAACACCCAGTTAACACGCATTTGAGAACCACAATACACATCGCAACACATAATTTTGTTCGGACAATTGTTGGAACATACTTCCTGCTCATGCGTCCGTCAAACTTGGACAACGTTCAGTAACGAGGTCTGCCGTCATAGATTGTAAGAGCGGTCAACTGAATTTTCTGTGGTTAGTCACAGTCATATTGTCTCTGTGTATATGGAGAAAAGTATGTCATTAACTTATAATTGAGGCAACCGAGAGATTGTACAGATATCTTCCCAGTGACCGCCGAAAAAGCATGAACAGTGTTACTCACTAAATCCAACTCTGGCATGTAAAACGGCCCAGTGATCACGGAGTGCTTTGAGCTGTCATCAGAACCCTAGCCCAACGTGACAATCACCTGAACGCGTCCAATAGTTTCATACACTCAAAATATCGTGATGACGGCAGATGCGATATTCGTATTCCGTATCCTCAAAGAACGACGCATTGCACTTTTCATCTTGAGACGTAGCAGAAAATGCGAACGTTGGTTAGCCATTTTGGGAAAAGCGTAGGAACTGATTTTGAGTCATTTGGCTGGAGAAATCGTGTGACGATCCGACCATCACGTTAATGAACAGACGAAATATTGTCTACTTTTGTTGTGAATAACCGATAACGAACAAACGAATAAGTGTCGACAGGAGTGTGCTTGATTAACTCGAAACTCCCCAGCCAACTCAACTACCAGAGGCTAATACATGAACACAGGAAGTAGATCGGCTTTCGATCACAGCTTTAATATGTAGATCATTCCGAAGACACCGAGGTCAGTAACCCGTCGGTATGTTTGATGTTTGTGGTCAGTAGTAAGCTGAGTCAACAACGGATCGAACAGGAGTACAGGCAATCAACATTCAAACTGGTGATGTGTAGACGTTTTGCGAAACACAGCAGCAAACGGTGGTGAACGTTCATGAAAAGCGAAAAAGCATATATTCGCGCGAAGTTTGAGAGTTCGCTGGAGAAACAATGTTGTAACCACTATACGAGGAAAATAAGGTGATTAATGAAAATCGAACAATTCTTTGACAGTAATGATCCTGGAAGGAGAGAAATTTTTTTTCCTGCTCACAATCTTTTATACGGGATAATATATTGATCAAAGAATACCACTGAAGTTGTTCAGCCTGAAAGAGAAAAGTTATCATTAACATATGGTCCAATTTCACTTGGGATTCTCCCCTGTAGTAGTGCGCCTTAGACATCGTGTTATGCTAGATTCAATGAGCAAGACCAGCAGTATAACTCTGAGGCAGCGATGGAACAATCGAGCGAGGTATAATATGATACCAATGTATAAACACAAAATGCAGGAGTTGCATTCAATAAAAAAAATTGTTCGAGACCCACTGTTTCCCCCGATGTCGATGTCAGAGTCTGGTCAGAGGGCAGAAGTGATTATGTGATCACTGTACTGTGATACTCAGTTGACCACAGATACAGCAAACAGGTATTAGGCAGCTATATGTATACACGAAATTACTCAGGTTTCCTACAGTCGTTCACACGGATACTTGTAGCGACAGAAAGAAAGCGGCGTAGGCTACAAACGTAGAGATATCAGACTGTGTAATTTAGTTCACATTGTGAATTTCGCATGAACGTTTAAGCACGTTTTTCAAAGTATCGATCTACCGAAAACAGTCGGAATACAGGGCGGGTTTCCGGTTAAATACGAGTGCTGCACGAACTTGTGAAGGTGATTAGACTTGAGAAAATAACCCAGTGTGATTGTTGTTTGCAAAAAATGGCCTCGAAGCATAGATGCTAGGGCAAACATTTTGCTCGAACTCTTTGTCGTCGCTGTGCGTAGTGACGCGACCAAACTGCTGGAGAGAAATTAAACATTAGTTGTTTATTCGGCGGAATTTCCGGGTGTGCCAACGGAATTAGAACGACGAGTTCGCTGAGTAGAATGTTGATCAAAGATTGGATTTGTTTGTCATGGGTGTGACTGTGAGTGCTTGTCTAGAATGTGATCCAGCTACGTACGCGTTCTCAAGGTTGTCCACTCTGAAATGTCAGGCGAATGCCCATGTCTATGCAATGGTCGGCTGGCGGGATGCTCATCGGTTAGTGTGTCGATACAGTCCGCATGTGTACAACGAAATTCGTGTACTACTGATGGGTGGCCTAATTGACTTTCATGTATTTGTGACCGCGCAACTCTGCCTGGTCTCTTGGGTACGTTGGTCGATCAGAGATGTCCTCACATCCTATTAGAAAATAGGTAAACTATTAGAACATGCAAACTCGTCCTTCCGTCTGATATTGGAGGTTTGTTTTGGTGGACGATGCACAATGTTACAAAACTTGACTATTTGGACAGATTAGGAGGAGGGTACTTTACAACCATATCTTTTGAGTGATGGGTCATATTCGTAAAATATAGAAACTGCTAGAAAGCACTAGGAAAACATGGACACAGAAGAATTAGTTCGGAGATAACAGGTGTAAATTCAGGGTGCACAGATGTACGACGGACCACCGTTACACGCTGACTTTCAGAATCATAAACCCACCAGCTCTCAGTCGAATCATTTTTTTTGTCACTAAGTCAACTTCAATGGAGGAGCTTGGATTCAGTCTAACCATCCTATTGCACGGATCAATTGGGCGACAATCTGGTGAATTGTTTTAAAAGTTACCTAAATCAGTCGGCATAGTCGCCTGACCTCAAGATAGTCGAAAACACATGGGACAACTCCGCTTAGGTCGCAATCCACAAGGTTATAGCAGGGATCCTTGCAGAAGACGATAGTTGTCGTAAAAATTTCTGATAAAACCTGAATAAAAGGAAAAATCTACGGTAATGCTGCCGGCAGGATGTGTGTGGGGGGGTTGCAAGATTTTGTATTTGTTTTCATTGGGTTGCATTTCAATTTGCATCGAACGCATTGCATGAATTAAACCGAATTGGTAGAAGTAGATGCAACTCTTCCTACTTGCGCTCTTTGGTTCTCCCCACAATTGACCATAATTGGCCATCTGCTAACACCTGCTACCGTCAGAATGTACTTCGCGTCCTATGAACCTTATTTTTCCCGATGAGTGTACTCATGGGAAGCGAGCCTAGTGTGGATGCTCGAATGGTGTACGGATGTCTTCAAACAGATGAGGTAGGATTAGCTTAGCAATGATCACTTGCAAATTGTTAACGTAATGAACATGTGGTCACGTGTGTTGAAAGAGGCATGGAAGGCGTGACAAGCAGCATTAGGTCCTGAAAAGGGGTTTAGTGCGGCCTTGAGGTAGAACGAGCATCACACTATACTTCTAAATGGAGCATGTAGCAATGATGTTGACAATAATGGTGGAACATATGACGGAATGCTCACTAGTTTGTTTCGCAAGATATGACAACATATCCTTTGGTCAATCGTTGCCCAAGACCTACGACCGCATGGGCGCAACTTGTGTTCTAACTTGCGTGGCCGCAAGGTTTATTGTGATTTTCACATACGTGTAAAGTTAATGTTCCAGGTTCAAACTGTTATTTGCTGCATCCCGTATACAAATACTGATGAAATTGTCAGATTGTAGGTGGATCGTCCACGAGTATTAACACAGATTTCGCAAAATACACTATTTCCGTTCATTCTCACTTGAAAGGTTTGTTTTGAAGTTGTTTATTTTCGATCATCTTATTTATTTATTACATTACTTTGGAGTTTACAGACAGACACGACGCGTAAGACGCACTCAGAAATGGATATCGATACCATAGTCATTGTGAATGCACGGTCTTTTCACAAAATATGTCCACATTTGTCATGTAACGGATTTCAGCTGCGTTTGCTGTTCGCTCAGTATAATTGTCGGAAAAGGAGCAACTGATGGCATTCTGGAATGAGCATATAAGTAAGAATGCCGCAAACCTAACATAAATGATTCAAAGTCGCATACATGAAATGTTGTCTTTGTTCAGAAACTGTTGAAAACGCAGTTCTAGAAGAGTGTCTACTGCATGAGTTAGTTGAATATAGGCTGCAACGACGAAGCAAATACTATATTGGTAATCCATTGGGATGATAGAATAAACGATCATCTCATCCGAATCTCCCAAACGGAATGATGACACACAACTACAAATTGTGGATTTGAATGTAACAAAAATAGAAACTATGCGTCTCAATATAGAACAATAAGGCTGATTTGAATGTGGACGTATCAGATGGTCTCGATCACCTGTCGATGAAACGGTTGTCTGCATAAATTACTATCTGTGAATGTGATTTTGAAATGTTATCATCCATTACACATTATTTAGCACAAAATGACCCCATACGATCACAACTTATTTAGAACACGAAGAACAATATAAGATTTGTTCAAAGGGTCAATATACTGTTTTAAAATCAGAACAGTACGTCATGTTGGAAATTATTGGGAGATGCAGTGGATGTGACTTTGCAATAGTCAAGTTCTCTTTGGAAAATTGATCAGTGGCAAAGTACAGGCCAACTATGCAGAATTTGTAAAGACCCACGAGGTATTTGAGAAAACGTGACGTGGTCAAAACATATGAGAAGCAGAAAGACAGAGAGTTCATACTCAGGCAGTTTTGGGAAATTTTCGAGAGCAATTACAAACTCGACTTTGTGACGATTTGAGAGCTGGAATTAATATCCGCGACTTTCAACGAATCCGTTCACAGTTTGCGGACACCACTTTCCGGTCCGCTTGAAGTAAATGAACAGCTTTAGATTTTCAAAGATGCTGTGGAAGATAAACTGCTCAACTGATACATCGAACATGTCAGTAGTCCAGACGGTGAACAAAGGAGGCGGTACGAGTGACTGAACACTCGAAATGTAATTTGTAGCAATCAACCTGCATTGGATTCAAGTGCTATTCAATAGTGGAATAGCTGCAATTCATGTGGTAGCACGCAGACACGAGTTCGAAACGCCAACAATCACAAATGTGGTACAATTGGTTAAATTCATTTCGTTTGCCCCCGTTCCAAATTTCTTTTCTCATGAACCATTTTCAACGATGGGATATTGTGTCCAATTTCCATTCTGTTGCTGTTGTTTTCGATTCCGTTGGTTCTATCCGTCATATTAAAAATCCTATCTGGTTGATTGCTTCATTTAACATCAATACATTGTGAACACTTGCAGCGTTGAATCACCCATTCCACTTTATTTTAGAAAGTACCTACAAGCAGTGAATATTAAACAGCTCGAAGATTCTGTCAAATATATCTCTTAACGTGATTTAACAATCGTTGGTTATTGTCAACTCACAGTATTTGATCGTCAGTCCATTGTTTACAGTTGTTATTTCATGGTCAATTATTTCGGCCCGTAAATCGTTTGTCTAAAATGTACGCAACTGTTGAACATTTCTGCTTTATGTTTTTCTGATCAACTTAAATCAAGAATTCGAATGTGGCAAATTCAATGGTAGGCGTATCTAACCAGTATTAAAAGAAATCGGTGACGAACCTATTTTTGTGGAACAATGGATAGGTTCTTTTTGTTTACAAACAATTCCATTTGTCTTAGGTGAACCCGCCGTTAAAGCAATCAGTCAACATGGGAAAACAGTGACATTATCGTCTATGCAATCTTCAACCTAGGCTACGTCGATTGTGACTCCGTCTGAACATGGTAGCAAAACGTATCGAGTCACGGTCAAGAAATTAATTTCGCATTGAACACGCCACCGCCGAACCTGAGTATGTTCTGTATCAACGCTATGGTTCAACACGCATTTCCAGACCTACTTATTAGGAGGCTTCACTAAAGAAGTCACTAGATGAATCATCCCTTGCCTTAACAATCGCGCATGCCGTTCTCGCATTGGGTCATTACCGTCTTCTCCACTCTCATCTATATTTGTCGGCTGCTGTATACCAGGATGTTATGAACACCAGTATTGCCAACCTGCGTACTGTTTCTATTCACGACGATGATGTAATTGCTCATTCACTAATCGTGACTATTCATAATACTCGATCTGGTCTCTTCGTCTTTCCAAACATTCCAAATGCATGTTGGTGAACGGAATTTCTCATATTTAGAGTTTTGCGTATACGAGAGTGGTCATCCTTCTGATCCTGAACGTTTTCCACTTTCACACGAAGAATATTCCACAATGTCTTTTGACGATTTTCGTTATTCAACCAAATCTCTTGAGTTTGATTCTCCATTTGCCCCAACTTTCACTGATGAAACAAGAACGTTTTCTTTGATCCTCCTTCACAAATTGAGTTTCGTCAGACTGACTTACATGGAAACCCTTCCAATACGGTGGAATTTTTGTCGTCTAATGTAGTATTACGTACATTCTGTCCAGTGTAACAATCTACCGTGATTACGGATGATACACCAACGCATACTGGAGGAGTGTGAGCCCAGGAGCATCATCGTATTAATTGCATTTCCGTATTCCTCGGTTCAGCAAAGCGGACAAGCGTAATCAGTGAAGAGATCATTGGACGATAACCAGACTTCAGGAATGCGTCTTTATTTACTGTTTAGTTTACTACAGCCACCAAATATAAAATACTTCACATTCACTTTTAATTTAACAAATCCAATGCCAAGTATTCTGTGGCAGATATTGCAGATTTACTTGTTTCGATTGATAGACTTGTGACTGGTAGATCATCTTCTGCTTTTTCGCTAGAGATCGGAGTAATTCCAATCCTTAATTGGTCACAGACGTCGATATAGACACAAAACACATGTCCATTCCTCAAATGCTGTCTTTGTTAGTAGACATGATGTTATAATGTGGAGTTAGAGTGGGACAACAGTGAGAAGATGGTTTTTAATGTCCTGTTGTAGTAGGCCATCACGAAGAACCAGGTATTGTAGGGAAACGAGCATACTGAGTGGACTTGAATCTAGATAAGACGACATGAGGTGATAAATAATTAGTTAATTAACTATCACTGAATTGATTTTACTGCGTATTCGTC
>LUCH01000303.1:207080-255121 GCA_013368495.1 Paragonimus heterotremus | reverse complement strand
AATGACGAAATCGGATATTGTGAAACTTGTCATCGGTGCTGAGAATTATGGCGTTATCGAGACTGATCCCGCTTCTCTGATCCAGCAATCTGCCACCGGACGATCAAGCACTTCTGTGCCACCCGAGGCTGAAGCGATGTCCCCTGAACCTTTTCCCCTTTCGGATGAGAACCGGTTAGACACTCATACCTATGGTGACGTCCCCTTTTCTATTAACATTAATTCTTTTAAGTTTATGAACGATTCTTCTAGGCCAAATGTTTTAAATGTTTCTAAAAGCTTTCTTAATGAGAGGATCACGCCAGAACCGAGTGTTGTCCAGAATGATTGTTGCTTGTTTGGGGCCTCTAGAACTAAACAGGGATCCGGCCCTGGGGTAGCGATAGGGACGGTGGTGACCCCACCGGAGAAGATGGAGAATGTGTCCGACTCATCTGCTGTTTATCCTGTTCGGCTTAATCATGCTCTGTTGAATGTTTCTAATGAAGTTTCTGATGACCTGTTGGAGGAAGATTTGACGTTGAAGGCAAAGGAGTTAGAGTTGAGGCGTAAACTGCTCGAGCTCCATAAGAGGCGCCGTAGGCCTGTGGTTCTTGTGGTTCTTGTGGTGCACATTGTACGGTGTGAAAATCGAGCGGTTTACGCCCTCCCGCCTTGATGCTGTGGCCTAAAATATTCCACGAGGCTTTATCGAGTGGGGCCGCATGAAGTTAAACTTGGCAAGATCCTCCGTGGGTGGATGATATGCTCTTCCGGAGAGGAGCTGGGCAAGAAAGTCTCATATATGCATGAACAAAACCTAATTCACGGGTGGCTTCACTAATCAGAAGCTGAAGCGCTTGTGAAACGTTATGTTAACCGGGGGGAGTACGGAAAAATTCGCTTGGACAAAATATAGTGATAATAACTGTTTTCGGTGTATCGTCATGTGCTGCCGGTATACGGTAATTGGCAAAGACAGAATCGATCTTGTATATCGTTTTGCCTGCAAGGCTGGCAGCTAAATCCCAGACATGCGGTTCAGAACACCTATCTGGAACAGTACCATTGTTCAATCCACAGTAGTCTTCGCAAGGACGCCATCATCATTTGCCTTCTTTGGCACCAAATGCAGAAGAGAGATTTGCATGTGCCATCGGAAAGAGAGAGTCATGCCCACGACTAACTTGTGCTGGGATTCGGTGCAACTGGTGCACTGTTTGTTTGGTGTCAGACTTCGTAGTCGCTAAAAACTAATGGGCCTTTCGTTCTCAGGTGATACAGGAAATTCGTAACGACGGCAAGTAGCTCGCTCGATGGACCCGTTAATTATGTGAATTCACATAGCATTGCTCGGTGTTTATCATCAGCGCTTGCTTTGGCGAGCAGCGGACTTACGACCAGCGCCGAGAAAACGGTCCGTATGTTGTTTAGATGCTGGCTTGTTACTTACAATACGTCGTAAGTAGTGTCGTTAAACCCAAACATCTAAATAATATCAGAAGAATGTGCAACCAGAGTGTATTGCAAATGACAGAGAAATGACAGGCGCACTTATAGCAGGTGTTCGGACAAAATACACAGATGTACTCCTGGTGTGTGTTAGTGGAGTGTTGGGTAGAATCCTGCAGATATCAACGTAGGGATCTACAGGATGGAAGCGCTGTGTAGTCCACGGAGCACTGTAACAGTGGTTTGTTCACCGGCGCGAGAGACCTAGACGAGTTGTGTTCACCTGTGTACTGTCTCGTTGTCTCGTCAGCTCCGGCGAGGAGACTTGATTGAATCACGTGTCATAGACTAATGTCCGGGATGAGGTTTGTTGTGTGTGCTTATGCGTGTGACATTGACTACAGCGGTGTTGACAAACTGTGAGTCGATCGCAGTCCCTGCCGGCTCATCCGTTTAAGGGTCGCTCAGCGGTGGGTGCGTGGGCATAACATTCAGGTCAAATGTCACGGTAAGTCGGCGCAGGCTTATGACATTGACCACATAACGGTGTGTCGCTGCATTACCTCTTGACAGTGTTTTGGTTGGAGACAAAATGCGATGTCAGTAGTACAGTAGTCGGTCGGTGAATCGCACTCGTTTGCCAACTACTGATATCAATTTCTCTACCAGCAGGCGCTCCACGGTGGCTGCCGTTGTATCTTTGGTTGTAATAGCAGCTTGTGCTGGCCTCTGTCGACAAATATTCTGAGGCGCCTTGGGACGTCCATACCCAAGATAGCATCTGTTACATCAACGACAGTAATGAGCACGCCGCAGACCTGCATCCGTTGTGGGAGAGCGTGCGCCAAAAATGCACTGGCGGCCTGGAGCTTAAAGGATGTTGAACGAGGTGTATCTTCCCTTCTAGACGATAAGAGAGTGACTTGGGCGCCGGGGTCTACTATAAAACGTGCACTACAATTCCTACCGAGTGTAAAAAATAGGTGATCAGGTGTTAGGCTGCCAGCAGCCGTTGTCGCCATTACTTGCTGGCAGTCGCGTCTCCCGAGGCGGCTAAGAAGATGCACGGTCTAATGCTTTTCCGTACATTTTTCCAGAATCTAAGATAATATTACAGTAATGTTCCGTTCTTAAACGCGACCCAGAATGGATGCGTTCACAAAAATCGGGGGAGATGCGGAAACTTCGACAGCCTGAACTTATGAACGACGTACTCTTTGTATGTCGCTGAATCAGCGGTTATGTGTCCTGTACATGCGTTCACCTGGTACACGTTTCTGTGGAAGTGCTCGATGACTGTGTTGGTGAATCTTGACAACTCATCCGAAGAACTGGTCGATATGAATGGAGAGGACAGTCTGCACGGAATCGGACAATCTCTGCTTCTAAAGGCAACGCGTGAGTTCGTCATCGATCCTGTGGTTCTATCCCATTTGTTTCAATTGGCGAGAAAACTGAGGTGGAGTAACAACTCGTAGCCGAGGATGGCCGCGGTGTTGCTCCGTTCGTTTTTCTTCTGACTGGACAACACCCCCCAGGAACACGCTCTTCAGTATGTCAAAATGGTTGCTTTTAGGTGGTCTAATCACTAAATTCCGGACGTGGGGCACGAGGAAAATGGACGGCGCGGTAGCCAAGTAAGTGAACTCGCCAGTCTGGCTAGTGATGCACGCCTTAACTGGACTTGTGATTCAAGCTGCGCTTGCCAGTACTCTGGGTCGTCCGGAGCATAATCCGGAACACGAAAACTCATGGTGTTTGCTTCCGTATCCACTTCTCTGATCTCCTAATTTAGAACAGACAGACCTGACTATATCACTGAAATGTACGCACAAAGTTATCAACAGACAGGACTAATTAGAAAATAGTGAAACCAGAGTATGAAAGTTACCGCTATGTATAAATGTTTACAATACACAAATACCTGGCTTATATAACAGCAGCAAAAATAATGCGTGGAACGAACTTACCAACGTTGCGAAGCTAGTCCCTCGCTCTTTAGTTCGTACGCCCAGGATTCCCCAGCCCAATGTCAGCGCGAATCAAGAGTAATAATTAATAAACGGTGAGTCTGAAAGCAAACGTTACTTGCTGATCTACTCGCCGTACACGAGCGGATTTCCACGTAACAGGTAACGGCGTCAGGATGATGGACGTGACAGGACCTTCAGCACAACCACACGACAGCCGGCAGAGAGGACGAATGCTAACGGAATTCCAGTCGACCTTCAAAATCCAAACGAGCGTCGAACTGGTTAGGCGGTTTTCCCAACGGCTATTACCCACACATCGTTATTCTCGTGAACTTATCCGATAGTATTGGGGATGACGCGGATTCATTACACAGTTATAGGAATACCCACGGAAGTAAGCTAAGTTTGGTGTATGCAGTTTGTGGTAAACTTACACTCACAAGGTAAGGCGAACAGGTAAGGTGGTACTAGTGAGGCACCTCACAGTTCGCACAGAGTTTAGGGTTTTTGGGACACCGAAAGTGACCCCAACGCAACACCTACATAGTGATCAACCAGACTTTTGTGAAACTGTCACACTGAGTACCCCTCACGGAGTTGTTGAACGATTGCTGTGGACGTTACCTTACCCACCGATGTTGCTTCCCTTGAGTTCCCAAGGGCGCTCAATAATGTAAACCTCACCTTAGCAAACATACTCAAAGCACTGGGCTATGGGAGTGGCTCGGTCGGAAGGCATCAGGACCATTCGTGGGACCGTTTCATCCAAGTCCGCGTCAATGGATCTCTCTCATATAACACAACAGCCTCCAATGGAGTCCTCCAATTTTTCTTCGAATCCGGAACGTTTACGTCATTCGCTGAGGAATTGCCGGAGTTAGTAAAATCCAAAATACTGTCATACGCAGGTGATATCGAAAGTTTTCGGGCAATTCACACTTTGCATAAGAAACAGACACTACAAGATGACAAAAGTACTCGTGATGGACTACGCAAAATGCCACTAAGTGAAATGCCTTGGATACCGAAAATCTAACAAAGGTAAGTTGTACATTGGGCGGCACTAAGCTGCAGATGGTAACTGAAGAGTCTGATCTAGGAACTGTCATCACTGGGGATCTTCTGCAATCTGCTACCCGTAACACGATCGGCAGTTGAGTCACTCATAAAACGAACCCACTTAGCTGCCTACTAGGCCGCTTCACAAGAAGGACATTGAGGAAGATGCTGGCCATTTCCATTTGCCCCCTTTTAGAATTTAATACCCAGGCATGTGCTGTATCCTTGAAACCAGATGTCGACATTTTAGAGGGGGTTCAACGTTGGCTATGAAACGCGTGCACGGGCTGTCTCATGAATCCTATTCGGGTACATATCACACACTGAACGTATTCCAGGACCACTCGAACCAAAGAGGGCTGGTCGAGAAGAACGTAATTAGTAACCTGTCAGTAAATTCTAGACAAACGAAACCCACTTGCGAGCGAGCGGTTAGCAAGACGAATCGGTAGCATGAGTCGTACATTCGAATGAGCGAGGTATCTGTCGGTACCACTGCTCGTACAAACAAACATTTCAGCATATACGAAGGATCGTAACAAAATGTGAAAGAACGGTAATGGGAACTCTAACACCATCAGCTATAAACAAATATGATTGATTTAGTACATGGTCTTCAATGCGGGCAAGCCTGTAGTATTTTTCCACCAGGTCCTCCACAGATAGTTCCATTTAAATCGTCTAATTTTCATATTAATCCTCAACCATAAGCTGCGTAACCAGTCACTTAAGATAAACCAGCAACGTGCATATCTTCTGCGAAGACAGCGCTGCTTTTCTGTGCGTGATAGTCACTTATGGGACTCGCTACAGCCAGTGCTCGATCATTTAAACACAAGTTAAATAAACACGTTGAGCGGAATTACGTACATAAAACCTGTGATAACCCGGCCATCGCCTTCGATGAAAGTGTTTTTCCCACCTAGTAAGTGAGTAACTGGCTGACCTCCGGTTTGTCACCTGTCTGTTCGTTTTCTGTCTGCTTGTGAAAGCTGGCTGTTTGTTTGATTCCCGCGTTATACAACAAGGGTGCCTAAAATACCTCATCAACTGTTCCATACCCGACCACAAATCTTCTCTGTTCATATTTGTTGTGCCTCTCATTTATCCTCTTTTCAATGAAAAGAATATTTCAAGGAACCATTTCAAAACCACTTAAGGGTTTCTGACTCTTCGAGGTACAAGGTGAAGCTGTTAATGAGGACTGTGCTCACACAAGTCATCTAATGTCCGTGGTCAAGCAGTCATTGGCCATATAGCCGCGGATTATCCGAAAACGCAGGTTTCCAGCTGTGTGAGTCCCGGTCAGTCGTGAGATCGGTGAAACCGTGCTTAAAAGACGGCAAACAGCGAGCATTTGCACTGATACACCATCTGTCAGTTGTATTTCGTATCGGGTTCATCAGGAGATACCGGGGTAGACAGGGTGTTACTGGTGGGGAATGGGATTCAGCTGACCAAAGTATCAAATGGAACGCGGCCGGCCGTTTTGAAACTCGTACACCCTTTCCATCGGCATCAATTACTCGTGAGATCATTAGACATAAGATCTAAGTCAAACAACAAATTTGAAATCTTCCCAGACGCGCTAAATCGTGCTTATCCGAAAGGCGTCCGTTCCCCGCGCAAGCTGAAAGCACGGGAAACCAGTGGTTACCTCCATTTGGCTCTTCCTCCTATTAGGACCGAGTCCCGCGCGAGTATGAAGATTCTTCCCGCGTATCTAAGGGCCCATAATATAGCAACACGACTGTGCAATCCGTCGCGGGCAAAAAATGAAATCCGCCCCCGGGTATAGTTCCGGAGGGCTCCCAATCTGAATATAAAAGACCCGATCGTTTGGAGTCCCAGTGTATGAGAGCTAACAACGCAAACACCTGCAATATTAACAACAAATGGTGTGAACAACTCGCCGTAGCTAGTGGGTGCGACGTGATTGCCATCACATAGTTTTGGCTCAGGGTGAGTATACCGTACAATAGGCTGTGTCCGGAAGGATATGGGAACTACTGACAAGATAGACCTGACGGGAGGCAGAGAGGATTGGTGCCACTTTCAACTGCCGAAAGATCTGTGCAGCTGCGGGGCTCATCTTTGAGTATACCGAACATTCAACTAATAGAAAATGTGGTGAGGTCGAACACAGACAATTCCATTCGTATGTGTCTATCGTAGACCGGTGCCGCAAGTCATCGGGAATACAAAGCTTATATTTCTTTTGAGGTCGGTCACTGCCAAACCACACTCCCGACTGATACTTGGAGGTTTCAGCGCTGCTGGCATCGACTGCGAGGAAGAATCGGTCTCTGCAGGAAGCTTTGGAGCAGACCTGTTGGAGTTCCTTCACGACAACATGCATATTCAACACGTGAGATGTAACTCGCGTTTTGGAATAGGGTAGGTCATCTCGTTGCTTGGCCTAGTGGTGAGTAGATACGAAAAGAATGTTACTTCACTTAGTACGGGTGTTCCTGTTGGGAAAAGCGATCACGTGGCTATCACTTCTGAGTTCTGCATCAGATGCATCAGAGTTAAAATCGACGGATTGATCCTAAATGCAAAGTCTCTGGATTGGACTCATCCCTCAAACACGGTAGACGAAAGTTTGGGGCTGTTTAAATGAAATCTACACATTCTCACGGAAAAACACGCTCTGGTGACCAGACGTCGCCCGCAGGGAAAACCTCGTTGGTGGACAGTTGGAACAGATGAGGCACATAGGAGGAAAAAAGCTTGGCTAATATTGAAAAAAAAACATCCGATCATAAGGGATTTTTAGTATACCAGCGTGAAAGGGACTGCGCGATCGAACTTCAGAATAATACCCGAGCCGCCTCCGAGTTAGCACTTCCGTGTGGTGCCAAAGTTTAAGCAAAGCGGTACTATGCACATGTCCAAGCTAAACAGCGATGCGCAGGGAGATAAGTGGCCTCAAGCTCTGTGATGGCAACCTACTTACCAGTGCTCAGGGGAAGGCGAAACATCTACCGTTGCACTTCGCAAGCGTCCACCGAAAGGACAGTGAACAAAACCCTACCCTGGACATAACTTCCGTGCCGAATGCAGAAACGACTCACGATGACAACACACCTCACGCAATAGAGAACATAATGCGACAGTTGAACACTCACAAAGTCCGGGGGCCAGATGGCCATCATTCATCCACTATCGAGTGTATTATCTGTTCCTGTAATCAACATGCTTAACCAACCTATCACCGCAAGTAGGGTGATCGAGCATTGGCGCGAAGCAAATGTCATAGCTCTGCACAAGGATGGAAGCAGAAGTAACTGATAACTATCGACCAGTGAGTCTCACTTTCATTCTACAGAAATTGTGCGAAACTGCTATTAGAAAGAAATTGCCGAACACCTATCGGCAAACACTCTGTTGGATGCGAACCAACATGGATTCGTAAAGTAAAGGTCGTAGCTCTTTAACCTGTTATATTTCTCGGATGAAATAACACTACGTTTGGATAGAGGCGAACCTGTTGGAGAATGTTATCTGGACGTCAGAAAGGCATATGACCCGGTAAATAATCGATTGCTACTTTTGGAACTAGAGCAGTTTCGGATGTCGCTGGCTATCACTCGACGGATAGCCGATTTGCTCTGTAACAGGGGTTCAAAGTCACTGTCGATAAATCCAGCCCCTGTATTCAGCGGAGTGTCACAAGGGTCAGAAATGGGACCCCTACTCTTTCTAGCTTGCGTAAATGACCCGATTATATCCCTGTCGTCTCCGCATTGTGTGTCTGCTGGCGATTTGACAATTGCCGGGGATCCAGATCTGAATCTTGTCCAGTCTGGCTTAGTAAGGCTGTCCGACTGGTCAGCAAAATGGGATTTACCTCTTAACCCAGAAGATTGTCCGCATCTGATTAAAGGTGGTGTCAGATCCCCCTAAGGACAGCCCCCAAATTCACATAATCTGAACACGCTGAAGCAAGTCATTGAGGCTAGAGACATTGGGGTTCTAATCCAGAGTGACCTCAAAACCAGCGCTCATTACGCAAAGGCAGCAAAGAAAGCAAGAGACTCGCTTTTAAAGCTCATGGGAACCATTTCGTCAAGAGGGCCGGAAATAGTGATTCCGTTGTACAAAACATTGTCGGGCCTCCTTTGAAGTATTGTATCCAGGCCTGGATTTCAATTCTACAGGAAGATAAACAATGCCTTAAAAGTGTTTAGAGATTAACTACTGGGTTGATACAGGGCAAGAAATCCTTAGATTTTACAAGCGGGTTGAAAACTGCTAACTTATTCCTTGTTGAACAAAGAAAGCTTCGTGAGGGCTTGATAGAGGCTTTCAAGATCCTAGTGGGCCTTACTGATGTACCGGATAGTATTTTTTCCAGCAGATGAAGATGCCCCGACTGAGAGGGCACCATGTGACGATCCATCAGCCGAGAGCAAACAAGGATGTCCGCGCAGAACAAGCTCCCCGTGTACTCTGGAAGCTTCAACGGTAGAAGTATTCAAGCGTAGGCTGGACCAGATCTGGAACCGAGTGGTTCTCTACCCAATTTAGACGTGGTGTGTGTTGTAGCTCTGTATGTATGCCGTGTGTACACAACCATGTTTTGTGTAGCCCTATCTAGAGGTAGGGAGATATTTATATGTAGCTACGCATGTGGTGTTTCATATATATACATATATTACTTATCTATCAGATTTTTTAAAGTATGAAGCAATATACCAACCTTCCGTCCCATTTGGTCGTACACAAGCACTGTAGTGCAAGGCTCAAAATGGGGGTCTGTAACTCAGTTATCATTCGTGTGGATACTGAAGAGGCAGACTGTAGGGATTATCACTCCCGGTTATAGAGCTAGAGAGTTACACTATATACTCACATCTTCACGCTGGAATCCGGACCCTCCTTCCATTCTGCTTAGCAACATTGCAGTTTTAGTTTTTATTGAGTACTGTCATCCATAGGAAACCATCGTTTTCCTTAGTTATTTATTCTTTCAATCCTTTCTCATTTTTTGACTGCTCATGACGGCACCTAGATGTGATCGATTGGCAGATGCAGATCATAAGACAGGATAGTTTAGTGCGTACGTGCACTAAATTGACGTTTCCTCAGATATACGTAGAAATACCTGACGTTATTGAAAATACAGATAGGTCCGGAGACGGAAAATATATTGTGCGATAATTACAAATGGTCTCGATCAGCACTAGACGACACCGATACGCGAAACAGCTAGGGAGGCTAAGGATCTGACCGCAGATCACGCGGGCAAGCCGGAAAAAGTGTGTGGCGCGATTGATGCGCATAGGCCGACAAACATGCAAACAAACAAAGGCGATCGTATGCATCAGGCAGGCAGCAGGCACATATCCTTAAGGTCCTACGTACAATGTGAGGTAGGATTTTACGAAGGATTTTAAACATCGTACAGCAGGCAGACCGGGGTTATCTTCAGGTCGTTACAATAGCACCGACAAAAATATCACTACCCCTTGTACTCAAATGTTTTCAATATGTGGCTGTCTGTTAAAGAACCAAACAGCAAAAGCCGTAATTAGCCGGTTACAAAAAACGACCATGGGCTGAAGTAGAGAGGTTATGACATCAAAACTATTCAGAAAATAATAACTAGTTTTTAGAAAATACAAAAGAAATATTACGACGGGCACATGCCTCCATTCCGAAGGCTATAGCTTTGGTCCTACCAGGTTAGGCAGTTGGAGATGGGGGCTGTAGGATTTTACTTCCTCCCTCTTACTGCTGAACAATTTACGCCGGACTATCTCAGTATTAATGTGTTCATGTATCGTCATTGAGCAATCGAGGATTTCAAATGGATCGATTTACCCTAAACATGTCCTTCGTTCTTAACTTGTCTCTTCTTGCCCACAACAAGAGTAAGCCGTCATGTGAGTATGCAATCTGTAAACTCTCTTTTCAGCATGCAGGCAGAACAGTAGTGCCTCTCTTATTATTGAACAATTTGAGTGCCACAAAGTATCGCAATTACACATAAGTGTAACACACATGAATGGGGAACCACACGCAAATGGTTGGTTGTTTCAAAATGAGTGTTCGCGCAAGTGTGACCATCGCAGTATGGTTGTCTTCATTTTATCAACGAACATGCGCGCAAGTTGTTCTATCGTCTTCTCATTCTTTTCCCTCATGTAAAATCCTGACATATTTTTGTAGCTTACGCGTATCGGACAGACGAAGCCTGATGCAGGACCCGCTCAATCGGAGCTCGGGAAGCTGTTATCTGCCAGCGCAAGAAAGTGGACTACTAGGCTGTTAGCCGTCACGTCCAGTGAACTGAACTGAAACCTGCTTAAGTTTTCCCATGCTTTCTGCGGCTTCAACACTCAACTCATTTTGTCTACCTTCCTTATTTCAGCACTTCATGTAATACGGGATATACTACATAAGTATTACATTTTGAACTGAACGGGCAAATAGTGATCAGTGATTCAGAAACAGTTATATCCATTGACCTTGAGTTACATTAAAGTGAAATAAATTAGGCAACTTTTGGGCCGTACTTTTTCAAACACATGAATTATGTTTTGAGTTCTCGTGCAAGTTGTTTATACATGTACGTACAATATGCACGTAAACCGTATGTTTTTCGTTTTTTTGGTTAGTACTGTGATGGCGTTCCAAACTGGTAAGAACCACCTCGCATTCTGTTAGTTGTTCGAGATCACTCAGAAGCGTTTTCTAAAGTGTGTGAGCTGGCGTCGTTTCCTACAGTTTCCCAAAAGAACATCACCAAAATTTTCGGGAAACTAACCAAATTCGAGGATTTGAGAAAGGAAATGAGTTCAGTTTTTTCCGATTTCGCAAGTAAAAACATTTTTGGCAGGCTTCTTTTTAAATTATGATTAGATTTGCCGGAGAAACTCGTGTACATGAACAAACTTTTCTTGTCCACCCACTTACGTTTATCACATTTGAAATCAACTGAAGTATCAGCTTCAGCGGAAGGACTACTTGACAGTCTCTCTGTTCTCTACACTGTGCCGCTTTCATCACAAGTTATCAATCAAAACCTGAACTCTCGTCTAGAGGAATTGATGGTGATTGCATTATCTGAAGCTGCACGTTCTGGTGGACACATGTATTCTATTTCGGATTTATTAGCTTGCGTACGATCAAGCAAACTGGCGGCTTATTCCCTGGATATACTCGGAATCTGGAAGTTAACTTGGATGGAGAATGTTCTCAAGGGACTTGACCATTATGGTCGACTCCGCATTATTATTGAGGTTCGTCAAAGTATTCGGATATATTTTTTGATGTCTGCATGATTAGTACTATTCATTACTGCCAACCTAAGAATGATAGGCAGTGGAATCCTAATAAGAAATTCGTGAGCTTCATTGAAGAATGAGCTGGTAGCAAATTAATGATGGCTATACCCTTGTATCAGCAGTGGAGTTGAATCATATGACCCATATTTTGTTTCACAAAGCGTTTACTGTTCTTAATCTGGGACCGCGTGTATCGTCCATACTCGTCAAGTGTGGATTGCTGCCTCACGCCTTGCATCCTTTCCAGTAAAGTACAAAAATACCTTGATGATAAACATTTGCTTCCTGGTAACAATAAACTGTATTGTTTGGGACAACCAGCGGTGAATAAAGTGACTTGTTAGACAATCGTGGTACGTGTATGCTAACTTAATTTCACATGCATAACTGACCTCGGGCTGTCTGCAGTTTACTGCGCGTAAACACCATAACAAAGTGGCTGCCACTAACAAAGTTTTCGGAGCCGCCAACTTTGTGAAGAAGATGTGTAATTAATGATCAAGAATACACCGTTAGTTAGTTCCTATCTGAAACATTTTTCTCCGATAACTTTTATGCAGTAAACTTCTAAAAAGGTGAAATGAAATGTGTTTTTCACTCGGGATTTTTTTTGAGTAAGTGGTGCTGAGAAGATCTGAACGAGTGCATAACAGAAGGTTCACTAACTTGAATGCCACTGTGATTTCCAGGGGCATCTGTGGAAAAAATACGGTTTCAGAATGCTTCAGTAAAAATTTTGAGAAAGCTGTTGTAATGATGCTGTCCTGCTCCTAGTCGTAACCCACATTTTGTTCGCCATTCCAACACACCTTAATTTTGTTTTGTTAAAAATTAGTCATGTGGTTAAGATTAAACCCAGTGTTCTCTCTTTTCGTATTCCACTCTGAGCATTTCTGTCTCGGGGAAGTTTAACGTTTAAAAGTTGAATGATAGCAAGGTTGGTCGTTTGAAGCGAGGATTAGGGATACTACAGCTGTTGACTAAACACCATTTTAACGTGTTTTATCCACCAGTGGTACCCAACCAAAAGCACGATTTGTTAAATAGTGCCTAACCAATCGATGCACTTTTGACCGAAAGTCAAGTACTGTTCATACATTCCGTCGGACAGTTATAAACATGTGGCTCAGTACATAGCCGCATAGCTGATCGGAAGAGCTACGTGATGTTTGCAATCTTGTTGATACCAGATATTCTTGTTTGAAGAGGTCGTTGGTTATTTCTAACGGTATAATGTAAGGAAACACTAAATGCACAAAGGAAATGAAAAACAGCGACTTTATCACAGCTGGTAGTTAGATTGCGATCCTACCTCTAAGGAGAGGCACAACTTCTTAATGAGTGTACTTCATTAATCATCATTTATATTAGTTTGGCTTAAAATCTATAGAAGACCTTGCAGCTAATGATTTTAAACGGAAAGCCTTCACACGTCGACTATAATTAACAGGATTAATTCTAATTCAAGTGCTTTTCACCTATTCCCAAACAAAACATGTTTTAGCCACCCCAACTGATTTGCCCGTGCCAGTTTCATCAATGAACTTTTGATCACTTTCCGTTTACTTTGATCCAAGTTCCGGATCAGCCGTCTCTGTCTCTCATAATTCCAGGTTTTGAGTAAACTTTAAAGTAAGTTGCAACACAAATAGTAGACTACTATTCTACTTTATTTAACTGGGAGAGCAGAAGAGAGGAAAGTGTTTTTGGTGCAACGTTTCTGTTAGTGGTTGTTGACCTGGCTTTACTTTTTCACCAACCTTGTGAGCGTATGTGTCGCAATCTGAAGGGTTAAACGGGCGCGTTTATTATATTGCTTTGTCGCTGCGATACATTTCACGAGAATGCAGTTTGGTATGTTTTGTCGTACTATTCATGTTTCGTCACTCAGACCCTGCTGGCTTTTTGTCAACGAAGCCGAACTGTGTCCGGCAAATCTACCGGAATATGACGGTTCTTCGAAACATACTAATCAGCAAACAAACTGAAAGTAATTCATTGGGAACGAGACCCGGCCTAACATGGTTTTGACTTGTCTTCAGATGAGAGCCTTATCAACTAACAAACGTTCTGGCCACGCAATAAACAAACTGTAATTAACTCATACTCCATTTTAAGAAATCGTTCTTCATCTTATATTAAACTAGAACCAACCGTATGGTCGACCTGTGAGTAGAAGTAGTGTGTCTTAAGATGCTCATCACTCTGAGATTGATTGCAGTAGCAGAGAATCTTCTCACCTTAACGCCATGGTTTGCAGCTTTCACTTCCAAAAATTTATTTTGGGCAATCCGTACTTGACATACCGAGTTTATTCTAATAAGGGCGATTTTTAAATTCAGCAATAGGCAAATCGATTTTTATTGTCCGTGTTGAATACCTTTCTATCCCTTGTAACATGGGATTTCTACCCTATTAGCTGCTTTGAACAACACCATCCATGAAATGTTATGTAGCACTTGCAGTTTACTCGGAGTTTATTACCGCAGTGTTTGTTACATCCCATTTCTTTCCTTCAGCAATCCATATGCAGGACTATTACTGTTGACTATTACTCTGTATACAACGAAAGCGCCTTCCTACCGTTTGAGCCGGTTATTGTTATTTTCTTCTGATGCGCATCATACTAGCCAAAGCTGTTCCTTGTTTTCGCAGTATTCGTATAAGCTAGAGGCTTGAGAAGAATTTTTATACAGAATACATCTTTTATCACACACTTCGTGCATAAGCTATATAGCAACACAGTTGGGAAGTGTATTGACTCTTCGAACGTCTCGTACGTTGGCGCCAAATTAGAGAAAAACGATGTTGATATTTTTCATTGTGATAAGATTGCAATTCACTCAATGTCGCTTTGAGTTTGTTGTGTTCATATTATGCCAGATAAGATGATGTAGGTATTCATCACCAAATAGTGAAAAGCCATCACAAAGGCAATGGATCGGGTGAAAATAACATTTCCTTAGACCCGCAATAACTGTAAAGAATTTCGTGATCACTGTCTTTACACAACGACTAGTTGACACATCGACGGGTTTCCACTACCACCTGAAACTTAACCATGAGGTGTTTAATAGTTTCCAGTGGATACCCCGATCGAAGGTTGTCTTTCATAACCCATAAAAAAGACTTTCAAAAATTCCAAACTTGACTTTCTAGTCTGAATGGTGACCAGTATGTTGCTCACCGAAAACCATTACTGCACTAAGTCGATTGTTGCACCGATGAGGATACTAAACAGTACCATGTATCGCATAGTTTACAAAAGTAAAGACACTCGATGAATGGTAGTATTGTCACCCTTGGTCACTTACGTGACCCAGCTAAGCAACTTTATTAAAAAGTACCGCTACCTTCATACTTAAAAGCGTGAAACCTTTACTCGTTGTATGGTATGGAGGCAGTCTGCTCCACTTCACCAACTTCAAGTGAGTTGTACCGACTGAATCATGAACCCTACAAGCAGAACATTCCATGTTCACTGAGCTGGTAGTATTAGTTAGAACTCTCTATTCCATTCTTCTAATGGTTAACGTCAGTATTGACTTTTTGCGTACACTGTCACTGTTGTTACTGTCGTGGCTGATTAGATTAGACTATGTTTAAAAAGAAGGTATTTAGTGTAACGAGTGAAATAAACTGGTGACATTCTTCTATACATAGTTTCACTCTGCTGCAGATTTGGTAAATTACAGAAAAACTCTGAGTCATTTCGGCCTGACGTAATAATGCTGATTGAAGTTCAAAATTACTTTTTGCTTTTAATAAGATGAAATGCTTGACATATTTTGCAAGGCCTTCTTTGAACCCGCTAATCTAACTGTAACTGCTAAAGTTCAGTTTTAAAAAATTCTGTAAAGTTGCCGTCTGAACCCCTCCATCCTTCTTAAATGTACACAGTGTGATCATAATATAAACGGAGTTCTTAAAGCCAACTTATTTTAAAGGTAACTTCGAGGTACGCACCACGGATGAACACATTCCAGTACGGTTAAACCAGTAATCATAGGTTGTCAGCAAGAAGGCAACATTGATATCCAGTCACAGTTTGACTGCAGCAATTGTGAGCATGTAGTATTCTCTTTAGTTCTTTATTTTGCGCGCAAATGATAGACCGGTAGCTGAGGAAGGTAGCACGTGGATGATCGAAATAAATGACTGGTTTGAAACGCCTAAACCTCCGGACATTAAACAGAGGCCACTTATACGGTGTTCAAATCAAACATCGTTTCCTATATTTTCAAGAAAGTGAGTCAGTATTGTTTTCTAATACAAAATAAGGTGAACTAGGATTAAGATATGGCCCCACTCAGCAACAGTTACGGTATCAGACTAATCGAAAATCGATCTACTCGTTTGTATCCTCCTCTTCCTACTTGCATAAATTTCAGCTAAATTAGTGCATTCATTTGGAGAGTCGAACTCGCCACAAACTGTTTGTTTATAAAATCAAACGTTTTACAGACACACTCCAGCACACTGCTTTTTCAGAAGAATATATGATTAACTGGAAAATTTTACGATTTATAACAAATGTCTGTTCTCGCAGTTTCCTCCGATTCGGTCGTACTATACTTGTAAACTCTGATTATTAGTGCTTTTGCTTGAGCTGTCTGTTGTCCAGAGAAAGCGATATGCGTGGAAGAATGACACTTACAACTTATCACCTGAGGATGTCGAAAGGCTATTGCTGAAGACATTGAAAGTGTAGGACAGTAACTGTGAACCCCATTGCCCCGTTGCATCAAACGCCGTTACAGACAAGTCGGTCAAAGCAGGACAACGTTCACGCTACTGATTCTACTTAAACCTCATTTCCCAGTTGTTCAGTCAGAACCATTGTCAACGTTATTCTTCGTCCGTTTACTGAACATCTCTTCAAGGCTAGGTGATTCATGCTGCACTCAAATAATCTCGGGCCTGTTTGCCATTTGTCTTTCTACTCTTGACGTCGACCATAGATCGGAATAAATCGGTACCGTTTTATGGGTTAGTACTCACCCAGTCAATTACGTCATATATTCATGTGGTCACTGTCGTCTGGGGTCAGCTGACCTACTAAATTTTACATGAAAAAAGGTTGGTTCTTACCCTCGATTTATTACGTTTTTGCATGAATTATGGCCCGTAAGACATTCACATTTGCTTTCGTCAATAGTTCACCACAATCCATTTACCCCGGATTTCAATTAATAGTCTATGAAACGGTCATCAAATAAAGGGTGTTGTGGTGTTTGGGGGGGGGATAATCAGATTACACGTGAGATTGCGCGGAAACTATCTATCCAGCTTTTACCGTCTACGAGAGTTTCATGGGAAACAACATTGCAAGAAATAAAACAGAACCTGACTGAAAAGTTTTTAAGAATACAACAGCTCTGATCAACCGATTTATGTTAAATTTATACAAAAACCAAAATTCTCCACTTCCTGCCAGTAAGTATAGGGAACTTCAACCAAAATTGTAAAACTAGGGTTAATATTTAACGTTTTCTGAGTAGAAATAAGCTTCTTAGAAGACGACTTAGTTATTCCTGTGTTGAGATGCGTGGCTGCGTTGCTACGCGTAACGGGAGGCACTGAATTACACTAAACCCAATTACTTTGGATTGGTAAGAAGAACTCAGTGATTTACTGATTATCAGTTAAGATATACAAAGGATAGTTAGCAAGTTTACACATATATGAAACGTGCATTTTTAACACCTAAAGACTGGCTACGCGTCGTGTGCATTATTTGGTGCTGAGGTTAAAATAGCTAACTTGTGATCATAGTCAGTGAAACCGAATTTCCATTCTTCCCGTAATCATCAACCGGTAGTTATCACGAACAGAACTATACCGCAACAAGCCGGAATGTGTATGTGGCTGTGGATAGTTTTAAATGAAACGATGGGAGGACCCAGAGTAAATGGTGCTCATTGGATAGAAGTTTTGTGCAATCTGACCACATCTGAAAATATAACTGCTGCCAGTTCTCGAATTTAAACTCCGTTGATTTTACCTATCATGATAAATAAACAGATGGATGAGTAAAAAAATTATGAGGGGCGTACAATGAAAAATGCGAATATATGTAAATGTGGATCACCTAGTTAGCTGGGGCATGAACACTGATAGATGTGATTGACATCCATCATTTGGGGTATTATTGGTACCTCGGTATTTTCATCATACGACCGGTGGTGATACAATCATATACGTTGCAACAGCTACCTGGCCACCTACCCTAAACAAAATAAACTCGTCTACCTCTCACTGTGTGTATGTATTACACATAGGTACCTACATGTTATGTGCATATATGTAAACACTCACCAGTAGTCAACTAGAAAATATAAATTCTTTGCTTCGGATCTTCATTGTCGGGATTAGTATACACACCATATCACATAAACCATACCAGGCTTGTTAGCATGGTGTTTCATGGTGTCATCCTTACGTCTATGTTTGCCAGGTTTCTTGTTGTTTTGATCTAGATTCAATTTTCTTCTGCGTGTTCGTGCTGTACTCACACGGTTTCACTTTGGCTGATCACTTAGATGTAACCAAACAGGGGGCGATTTGGATGTGGAATAGTTGTGAGACCGATGACTGTGTTGCGCGTGTGTGGACGTGGGGACAATGAAAAAGAAGTAGATCAGACATTGCGAGCAGCCTGACGCATAATACGGCAGGTGAGGGGATGAGGAAACGCCTATATAGTTTGCTTGCCAGCCACACGTTAACACCATTGTTTTTGCAGTTGGACCCGGAACAAATGACTGATCAAACATGGTACACAGGACCCTGTCTCTCACCTTTTCTTTGATTGATATGCCACCGGCTGAAGGTGTGAATTTGGCAAACGTTCGTCACCCTTTAACAGTCTAGTCGGCTCAGACAGTACTCCACACCTTAGTAACTTACAGTTGCTCACTCGTGTTACGACCACACGGTTGCCACATATACGAGTTGACTGAGTCAGGCGAGCAGATGACTCGTGATCTTCCATCAGACAGCATTTCGAAGGACTGAGCACAGATGAACATGACGAAGCAATCGATATATCGACAAATCAACTGCACCTGGAAGACCGATGCCAAACAGGTAAACTAAATGGTTTAAGCGCTCAGGACTGTAACTAGTATCGACGTGCGAGTATGCAGGTCACAGCTGATATACTTTTTAATGTAACAATGACTAGGTCATCATTAATTTGAGGCCAGTGGATTTAGACTTCATGCTTGGTAGCATAAGAAAAAGGGTCGAGGCTGAATTCTCATTCGGTGCAAGGGTGCACCGCGTTACCAAGATCAGTTTGACGAGGGCGCCGTAAAGGAATCTGCAGCGTCTGGCCCTTGGGATATGTGTGACCAGACGATCACATGTGTTTGTTAATCGTGCTTGGCTTGGTGTGTGGTACCACAGATATAGTTGACACTGCTAACCCGATGGGAATATCAGTGATGAACGGGTTAATTTGTTAGTAGGAGATCACCAAATGAGCCAGGTCTTTCTAATTGGTCCGACCATCTGTTCAGGTCAGCGCGGATAGATGGAACTGAGCGCGTGATTCCTAGTACGATAACAAGCTGGCAGCGCTCATGTCAATAAAGGGGACATTGTCCTGAAGATCACTTACTATTATTCAGTCGGGTAACATGGGACAAAATAACCAGACGATGTGGAAGACTGCATACACAGAACGGTTATTCCCGATTTTCTAGTTACGGTCTTCGTGGACAGTTTTTGGTTACGTGGCGCACTACTGATAATCTTGACAGAGCAATCAAAACTGGATTCTAGCTTTTAAAATTGTATGAGCAGACCTGCCTATTTTAATATCTGAGCTATGAGCGAATGTGTGTGTTATTCATCTTGTGACGAACAAATTTTACGAATGTTACTAATTCATCCAGACACAGATCACTACATTAAAACAAGTTATGAGAGTATAATCAGCGATGCGAGTTTTCTTTGTTTTCTCTATTGGCTAATCTAGAAACTTCAGCGTTACTCCCAAAGGACTGTGGCTGAAATAAATCCCGGGAAATAATTTCACGTCCACCACGGTAGTTCGGTGGTGGTTCCACAACTTCGAGTCATGAAATACCTGAATTTAGTTTCAGCAAAATCGAATTCACTACCCGTCATCACATTGGATACTTTATAGAAGCCACTTATTTCTGAACTATTCGAAATGCTATAAACCTGATCCTGGAAAAGTGTTTGCTTATCCACGCGATATCTACGTTGACTCTCCTGATCTAGGTCTGAGTCATGCTAGCGTTAGTAACACCTAACACGTACTGCTTGGGAAGTCAAAATGTACGGACAGACTTTTCATTGTTAGTCCAGATACAGCAAAATCGGACGACCATCTGGTGTAGTCAAACAAGACATCAACTGATGGTTACCACATCAATGTATTATTCTACGATAAAAAGTGCCCTCGCGGTGGGCGTTCTACAGGATACACACGAAGTTGTTTATGTTGTTATCCCTGGTTGGTTTATCAGTCGATGAGGATGTGTATTCTCTTCGGTTATGAATAACTTCAACGTCGTTTGAAGCGAATCACTCTTGTATCTCTTGTACGTTGCATTGCGGATTTGTGTTATATGTTGACGATGAGGAACTCAACTCACATCACTTCGGTGCACAAAGCGGTACTGACAGGACAGTCATGATTACAGTTTGACTAAACGCATAGACGCAATTCAGTCACAGTTATGATGCAACTGAAGCCATCGATGTTTGATCGGCCACGGAATGAATGATTGTTTGCGGTAGTCAACTCGTCTGAACAAGGCCTTTCTAGGAGTACAGTAGTAAGGTATACATTCGACTCCCAAAGGTCTCACTTGTGGACGGAAATCATGACTTCATGTACTTCGGCTGCTTTGATTAAGTAACTCGGGCTAAATATCAGAAGCTGCCTTGGTGGTACAACTCAAATCAATAAGACATACTTCAGCCACTGATCCATGCTTGACAGTACTCACGAATGTGTTCGGATAAGCATCTGATCGTGCGCCCACTTGATTACTTAATTTACAGATCAAATTTTCTCTGTCGACCATGCATATGCCGATATCATTCCTGCTGAATATGCGTTTAAATTGACTCTAGAGGTTGCTCTGATGTTAACCGATCAATTTTGCCAGCCGTTCAAACTAAACATACTAGGGTAGTGGTGGAAAACAAACAGACTGCACTAAACCCTCAGCATTGTGGGGAGATTCCTACTAGCAGGACTGCTAACTGAGTCGAGTCAAGGGGTGCTGATTGACCACGTCAGTCGGAACCTATTGAGGTAATGGACGGAATAAATGTAATCCTGACGAAACACACCTCCCATTTCGACGAACACAACCAGATATGAGGTGTGCAAGATGAGATTTCGTTGACCTTACTCTGTTTAAACGCTATAAGTTTGGGCTCATGCACAATACTGGGACTTTAGTACCGTATATCTGTTTTTATGCTCAGCTCCACTGAGTTGATGTTGGATTATTCTGGAGATTCCGGTAGAGCAAAACCAAGGCAATCTTCAGAGTCAACTTAAACAGGCATCGAGCCAGGAGAAAGCAATAAGATATGTAAAAGTGTTGTCAAGAATTCCTAAAGTTGAAGCCAGCTGATCCTTTGGGAGCAAACACATGGACATGCATATAAGTGAGCTAGAAAATCAGTGCTTTATCTATTAATCATGTTACTGAACGTCGCTCAACCTTAATCAGTAGTGCAGTCTCTAAGAAAATCGTCACTATAATAATGGTACATCTTGTGCCTTCGAATTACGCATTCACCCATATTCTGTTGTGTATCTCGTTTGATGATAAGCAGTTGAAAATGAGGTTGCTACCTCTGATGATGATCAGTTAAGTTTTTTGGTAGTAAAAGGTGATTTAGTGAACAATCTGCCTTCGGTTATTCATTATTGGGCCAGTTATACAACATGTTATGTCACCATGGCTGTCGAGCCAAATTAAGAGTAATATGACACATAACTACGTCAGGCGGGCATGTATTGGAAGACATTCAGATGACCAAATTGAATTCCTGACTTGTCAGTTGAGTAAAAGGGGACACGGTCACCGTGGGCCCCAGATAAATTTTTTTGATTCAAGATTGCTTAACCAAATTCCGATCGGTTCGGCGGTGATCAGAATTCGAAAACTGACTCCTCTGGAGTGACGAATAGGCAAGTGGTAAATGGGTAGAGAGGCCACCTCCGGTGAGGCTTGATGCCCCGAGTCAACGAAGCGCGCCAGAATTACGCTTGAAATAGACTTTACTCAGCCCTTACACATACATTTGGGGTAATGTTCACGTATCCTCCTGAAAGAATACCGACGTAACTTGCTCCATAGGAGCAAGTGAACGAGTGAACATTAAGTGAGGTCACATATTGAGGCACTAACTTGAAAACACGTAAGGTGCGATGCAACCACGAATGTCGTTCAGTAGTTTATTCACAGCCTGAGGTAATCGCCGAATATATATATATATATATATATATATATATATGATTATCAGCTGGGTAGCACACAAATTTACTCCCTCTGTCCAACGTCTCTCTGTCCTAGGGAGAGAGAGTGGATAAGCGTTGTCTTGATTTCTTAAAGAGTTCAATCCGTTCGACCATGAATACCCGTTGACTTCATCAATTGAAGGCTGGTTGCTGCATACCAGGGAAGGTAGAATCATTTGTTCTACTTCCACCCTCACTAATTTCGACGTGGTCCGAATTTAAGCTCTCTCTTTTGTGGTTCTTAATGCCATAGTGGTGATTCTCAACGGAAAGGTGTTTGCTTTACTTACGGTTGATAGTAATTACCTTGATTGTCGTCAACACGTCTAAGATTTAAGTTTAATATCATTGGTCATAGCTGTCGCATTCCCGTTGATTTTCCAGTCGGCCCCTTCCGAACAGCAGAAACACTAGACTCAAGTTTTGCTCCCATTAGAGCTCATCAGTAGTGCATATTCTTGCCATGTCCGGAACCAGAACTTCGACTACGCTTTCATGAGGCAACTGTGTTGACCACTAGGTCATTGATCTCACAGTAGGCACGACTGAATCATTACACCTGAACGTTCAACAACTTTCGTCCGAGTAGTAATCAGGATGCCCTATCGTCTCGATGAGAGGCACAGTTACTGTTTGCTAATTCCAGTCGATAACCTCCGCGATTAGGACTTCCTAGACAGGTCGAAATCTCCCATCTGCTGGCTAGAAAGTCTATCTGAATGCGAAAGCTGCGACCAACTAGGAGTGGTGTTTAACTTAAACCTAACCCAATTTTCGACTACTCACTAGACATCTAAAGTTGTTTCATTTTTTTGTAGCAGTTCATTCTGGAAGCATACTTTGAAACTTGGTATGCACTGTTGGATTGTGTTATTTTTCGTCTTAAACAACGGCATCATGATACTTTGACTGAAAGTGTAGTTACATTCATTTTGTGTAGACCATTGCAAGAATCTTGTGAACTTGGCGGTTGCGCTTCTTTCCATCATTATACATCTGCACAGCTAGAGCCTCGAAACACATTTACCAGGTTCGTTTTTATACACAAGGTAAGCTGAACTATTTTTGGTGTTCCGGGAGAACAGGTATATGAGTTGCCCATCATCTCTAACCGTAAATCTATCTAACACTATTTTCTCTCCTTTAGAAAATTTACTTATGCACATTTTTTTGACGTTCCATCAGTTATTCCTCCCATTCTGTCAATACATGGTCTCCGAAGCTTGCTGATTGTCAACCTACCTCTAAGTCTCACGTACAAGTGGCTCAGAACTGTTTATCACACGGTTGTTTGCGTTTGATTCTTGTTTGTGCGAGCACATGCGGACGTGTTTTGGCCTTCACAAATCCCGACTACACTAGTACAAAAGTCGCGAGACCCAAGTCCATCGCATTATTCATCGACGAAACTCTGAGTCAGCTCTTTTTTGGCGGCACCAGCTGAGTGATTGACGTGCACCTGTACATTCACACACGCCGCTAATTGTTACATCAATGTCAATAATGTGCACATTCATGCAGTCTTTGTGCGAACCTGCGTTGGTGAATGTTTGCGTGTGTTAATAGGTGTACACTGTTCCCGTCCCATTGAATCTGACTTCAAACCGGCCCAGAGTAGATTGTGAATGACGGATTCTCGCCAAGTTGGCACTCACACTGTTCATTTTTCAGAGAGCATACCCGTTTCCTTGGTGTGGGAAAGTCTTATTCCGTTTGGGTGAAAATCGCTGATCCGATAGTTTAATTCCAGTTATTGGTATTCCGCTTAGTCTGTGAGTAAACCTGAACGATTGGACCATCTCCTCACAGCGCGTGTTGCTTGATCATTAATCTGAGTTTGAAACACCCCATTGAATGGCTGGACAAGGTCAATCTCACTACCCGTTTACAGTCATGGCGACTGCTGAGGTTGGGTTGATAAGTGAACTAAACGCCTGACCCTCAAACCGTTACGCCATTAGTGATTTGGATTTTGTTTAGGACCTAGTTGGTACAGGTAGTCAGAGAATCTTCATGTGAATGGGGACTGCGGTTGATTACGCCAAGGTTGGCGATTTGAATTTGATGCGGCCACCCCATTATCTAGCTCAATAAGAATGGTGCCAGTGTAATGTCGAGTCGGGGAATGGTACATCGGAAAACATATAGAGCTGCCTAAAAATGTTTTTTTTTCTTTACCACCCAGGGTCGTACCCTTCCGACTGTCCCATTGATTCATCGAGTTCCCCACTAACAGTGATGACGAGACCATCATGGTTTGAAGTTGCACGAAAGTATTCTTCTTGCAAACTGTTTGTCCTAATGTTAATCAGCAAAGTGGCATAGTCCAACCACGTACAAAGTAGACTATAGGGCCACGACCATCAAAATAGTTGCAAGGTAGTATGTAAGTTATTGTTCGCGATTGCAACACTTCGCTTGTGGACACTGGACTAACTACTTGCAAAATCTTCTCTAAGCCCCTTCTGAGACAACAGGGGATGTCTATTCGTTTGCGGGCCAACCAAAAATGGCTGGTGTACTTTAACTTCACGAAAGAGAAATACAACAGCTGAGATAAGCAAACAACAGTAATGACAATAATACCAATCCCGATAGACTTCTCAGCTAACTGTTTGAAAAATAAGAGTTTAGCTGTTGTCAGTACTCGTCATATACTTATCACCACGAGATCTAAATTATAGCCACGCTCTCTTAAAGCAACTATGTTGATCACTGTACCAGTGACCGCATGTTGGACAAGTCTGAATGATGATATCTGAAAACTTTGCCACATTCATTTGTTATTAAAAAATAATCCTACATTCTCACTGCCAAAACCAACTTATGCATGTACTCGACCTGATACTCCTAACAAATTAGATGGACATTTCGCATATTCACTAGTGTACTCATACTATTTCTATGTGGCTCTTATTGTTACGATGGGCACCTGTCTTCGCGACGTCGAACAGAATAAGTGAGCCGGAGGGTAGCCCGCGACAAAATTGCATGACTACCCTAACTTTTTGTAATATCTTTGTACTAACTGATTTTTTCAACAAAGGAACACATACTAGTGGCAAGTCCGCTTATTTTCTTTTGAATGGGGAATGGGCTCCGTGCACAGGTAAAGATACTAGTTTAACCGAAGCTATGGCTTCTTTGTATTTGTGCTCTGATCTAAAGATACTTAGTTAATTGGATGTTGGTTACTTTGACAGTCAGTTACGCGTCGTCGCGTACTCAATATTGCAGTTGCTAGGCCATAATTTCAGTGGTCTGGTTATGTACCAACTGTTTGTTAGACGGTGCAAGTAACATGAATTGCGCAGTTTCGGTCAATCCAGTTTTGAGGATATCATTATCTGCAAGGTTGTATAAACCTACAGATGGAATCTGATATCAGCTGTTTGAATTGAAGCTGGAAAATTTCGGTCGGGATTGCCTAGGGGAGATTTAATTTTTGATGAGTGGATCTGTTTTATTCCAGCTGGCCAGTCGGGTTGCAACCGTACGAACGTGCGCCTGTTCGCTTCAACACTATCTAAGCTGTTTCTTCGTTTTCTTGTTGGTGCCCCCATAACGTGATTCGTTCTAACACCACGATCACTATATCTGGTCGTCCCCTCAGATTCACCCTGTTTTCCTCATCGTATATATTCAGAGTCCCTGTAGTCTAATTTTTGACTCCTTCATGGTAAGCGGTGGTGCTCGCCTCTTCTCCTCTGTTTGGGATTCAGGACGTACAATTGTGTGCATAATAGGTGGAACGATGCAGTATTGTCATACGATGAATATCTTGTTCAATGTCTGTCTTCATCAAGTCGCCGCAAATAGATCTGGTTTGATTGAATTTGAATGCGGGAGTTAACTTTTTAAACAAAACAACTTGCCAAAAGACTGCAGAGATCGACAGACACCGTTACGTGCCATTTGAAAGGGTAAGTGGAAATCCTAATGGCAGGACGAGGGCAACGGAGAGTTGTGTTATAAAAACGAGCCTAGCGACGAATATTATGAGCATTTTCTGACTAACTGTTGGATACTACTGAATACAACGAATTTCGCGCTTGATGATTAAAGCAGAGAAGGAGGCATAAAATCACTTTGTCGAATCAGCTGTGGATGAAGCACTGCTTACTATAGGCAAAACTTGACCGTTATTGAAGTTATCCGTGATATTACGTTTATCTTGTTAATATAAAAACTTTAACGCAAACTGGCCTGGCACATGGAGATTGGAGTGATGTTTGAGAGGATGAAGGTTGACTAAGTTAACCACTGCAATAAGTGATTAGTGATTCAATGGAAGGGGGACATTTAAGCCTGCGGACTCAGTGAACTAACCGTCTTTAGATCGTAATCTGACTCTTATGCTCAGACACAACAATGCGTCGTACTGTTATGTATTTATTAAAGCTATCAAAGGGTTAATGTCGATCAGGACAATACCCTAATTCGTTCATCCTATGCAACAGGGATATGGCTACATTTCCACATTTTTCAGAACGGTAAAACTGCTCATTTTCAAATCGTTTAGTTTGCACCTTCCGGGATTGACTAGGATGTGGCAACTACGGAAAAGAAGTCCTAGTCATCTGGAGCTTCATCACATGATAATGTCGAGTAAGCGATGGAATATACTCGGTCTTAAGACATGTGTTGTCCACGTGTCCAGGTAACGGTGGACCGGCAGAGCAACCTGACGATGCCATAACAACCTTAGGTGGTTGTATACTCTCTTGTGAAGGTCGTTTCCTAAAACTTTTGATATACCGGCTATTCAAATGTACTTCAACCTACGGCTTCCAGATAATGTGTTCTCCTCTGTTACGAGAACTGAATGCCCCTGATTCATTTATGAAGGGGAATAATGTTTGGAAGATGGTATGGTCGCATACCTTTGTTGAGGGATGTATTTGTAAAAATATCCACCAGGAAGCTTTGACTCAACCTTATTTCAAATAGTTGCTGGACTTATTTTCAACTTGATTACACTCCGTTTGTTTTAGTTAGCTTGTCTGTTTGCGATACTTTTGGAAAACGTTCCTGTAGTCATACTAACGAGTGTATAGTGTGTATACTCATAATTAGCCACCTGATATCCGGAAAACACTTCTAACAGCACCCCACTTTTAGCGCTACTAATCCACTCTATTATTCATCAGACTCCGTGAAATAGCCATTTTTAAAGCATTCGCATTTTTGAGGATTCATCTATCTTGGATGCCATAACAAGGATGGTTCTCGAGGGCAGTCACTCATTTGAGTTCATAGGATAACGTTAAAATTAAAATATTTTGAAAATTTCATGTCTTCCGTATCTACTTAAAAATGTGAAATATCGCAATTTAATTAGCAAAATGCTGCAATAAATCATGTAATATTTAAAAGAAAGCTGTGCTGCCAAATTGATTACTTTTTGGTCACTTGTTTACTGAATAAAGATGTTTCTATTGTTTTAAGAAAACTAAAGTCCATGTCCAAATTCATTTTGCTCAGTTAGTTTGTCTGTCAAAAATTGTTCTGAAGGATTAACTCCCGAAACCTGCCACGCTACATGGACGCGACAGTCGCCATAACTCACAACTTGTGAGATCCATAACAGGAAAACCGGAGCGACAGTTAGGCTTTGATTACCGCGGTTTTGTGTAAAAAGTGGCAGGTCGTAAGCACGAGTGCCTGGAGGATGGTGTGATCTATCTTATCGTACGGAGTGATGTATGTCTGGTTGCACCGTTGAGCCTTGACTTCTGGTTCTTATAGTCTGACTCGTTTGATGGCTGTTCTGAATAACGATGGCAGCCGTCTTCACCCCCACCATATTGATAGTAGTCATCATAGCCGCGTAACATCGAACAAGCAGATTTGTGCGATTATTTGTACATAACTTTACTGTTTTTCAAATTTTCTCGTTATCCCCTCCATATCGGTTCCCAAAGCGCAACTCATCCTGTAAGAAGTGTAGACAAATTAATGCACTTTTCCCCCAAATGCGCTAGCCTGCGTCAGGTGTAGTTACCTGTGTGTGACTACGCACACCACCTCACCATCAACATGCATTACGAGAGTATTCATTCCTTCTGTGATCGCACGACGTTATTTCCAATGGACCTCCGCTTCTAAGATGTCTACGTTTGATCCTCTGTAGTTGCATACTGCCCTAATAGTCAATGCCTTTTTGGGCACGTTGAAGGAATTCCCTAAGGAACTCAAGCCATATCTCATCTCGCAATTCCCAATAGGTTGCTCTGTTCCGGTTGCCTTACTGATCTAGATGAAGTTGAGTTTTGATCGTCCTCAATCGAGACTGGAATGATGAGAATTACTCAGCAAAGGTCATGTAATCGACCGATATCGCAACGAAAAAACACGACTACAATAAGTTGTTTCATTCATTATGGTGGGTAAACATTTGGCCAACGTGACTTCCATTTTAGGCATTTCTGGTCCACGGATTAACAGCTGAACATCACTTAATTCACCAGAGAATACAGTTCACATCGTAATCTTCTCATTACACCGTTCCGGTGACTGGAACTACACGTTTACAATAGTGGTTGAGCTAGATAGTTCCTTGAGTTTCCCGTTTTCCCGAGTACTGTTCATGTGATGGTTTCTGGATGGCTTTGAGAATTCAGAATGAACGGTTGGGCTGCGTTTAAGCAATAAGGTGAATCCCTTGATGTCCACGACACTATAGCACACGTGATTTATGTGGCATCCAGAGCAGAATGAAATAATCTAATGTTATTTGTTTTGCATAGAAGTGGCATGGGATGAACTACAGAGGTAAAGAAGTGTGCTTACTTTCTCCGAACAACCTTGTAACCTTTTTTGATGAATAATTGAACATCACATTGAAATCGGGGTTAGTACAGCTTTTTGAATACCTGGAAATGTTCTGAAGTTTTGTGAGGCTGTTTGCCTACCTAGAATTTACGTTGTGCCTCTCCATCCAGGGTTTACCGTTAGGACTCTGACTGAATGTTAGCAAAAACCCGAACTTTTTGCACACAAATATATTGTCCTTGATAAGTAACCACTTTTCCGCAGACTCTTATGGTTGCTAATTGGGAAGAGTATTGGTATATTACTGCAACTAAACAACAATCAGTAGATTCAACTTTGTCACTTCTGAGTTATAAGTCAAATGTATCATTTACAGGGTTGCCGCTAGTACCTTGAAATGAAGTCATTCCAGTTGCAAAATGTAAACAGGTTTGCACATTTTAGTGACAAGGGAATTGAGTAGACTGAAGAACATTTGCGTCATCTGCGGTCGCAACACCCATTAATCTTACAACGATATACTCCATGTGAACTTTGTTACTATTTCAGTGTGATGTTGATTACAATACTCTTGGCAAAGACCGGTTACGATGGCTGGAACGCAGAGTGTTACAACTTGGTTAGTAGATAGTGGATATTCGCATTTCTTGATTAGTCAGTACCACGTGACTAGGATGATGATATCAGATGGTTCGGAAAAACGAAACAGGTGTTTTAGTACGGCGAAATCTTAGGCCTACGAACAATCATGTGAGTTGTCCTATCGCGAGTGACTTTGTCAAGCAAGCCAAGTCGATAAAAACGCAAACTGCCAGTTAGTGTGGTGCAGTGCACACGACCGAACAAAAAGCGAACAGGGTAGTTTATGGCACTTAGCTTGTGCGGATTGGACAGGTGCTTTGTGGATGAAGTGTCTTGTTATTACCCAGACTTGCTATGCTTTTACGGACATGCACAAGCGGGTAAACCACTCACCCAGGTTGAATGAAGCAATTTTTTGATTTTTAGGAGAGGCCATTTGTGAAAAGTCTGGACTTCGACTGGATTCGAACGAGCGACAGAAATAACATACCCAAACGTGGAAAATGCTTTACCAACTGATCTACGAAGCCAAGCCGGAAGCTCGGAAATTTCACATTTGGATCTAGTCAATGCTTAGCGGTGGTGTTGGTTGATTCCAACGTGAACTGATCGAGAAATCTTGCTTGGACAGTCAGTCGGCTGGGTCATTTGGTGGAGTCTGTACGAAACATTTGGTTGGGTGGTTGACTAGGTCCAAATGTGAAACTTCTGAACTTCCGGCGTAGCTTCATAGTTCAGCTGGTACAACATTTGCAGCGTTTGGGCATGTCTTTTCTGTCACGCGTTCGAATCCAGTCGAAGTCCAGACTTTTCACAATTGGGTGCGCGGATGTATCTTGGTAGAGCAACCACGTCATTACTGTGCTGAACGCTGCATCTGGACGGCTACGCGTGCCAACATTGAGTGACGTAATATATACGTGTCCCTGCTGACCACGTGACCTAACATGCCAAACATGTATCAAACAGCTGAGTCGTATTTCAGGTTGAGTCGTGCTGTTCTTCCACCCTCACATGTGCATCGTTTCGCGCAATCTTTTATGGGTTACAAAACTGCGCACAATATAAATAATTGAATGATGACTTAGTTTCTCTAGGGATTAAGATGCTTTGGCATTTGGGACGATTGACCGATCGTGGCTAGATTTGGAAGCGACGTTGTTCTCATAACGTTAGGAAAAACCATTAAATGCTATGCGTTAGATATCCATGGAACAGCTAAGCATACTGTCGGAGTGATTACTTAACCAATCTATTAATGAACGTCGCTCCACTATGCATACGCTTCTGGAATGGCTGCCTGGCTCACCCAAAGTGTGACTGAAATCAAACGACTTATCTTTGATTGTCCTAAGAAGGCATCCAACTATCCCGATTATGAGAATTTTAGGTGGACGAATTTCGGTGTCGTACAGTTCACATGTCACTACTTAGGGTCACAGTACTGGGGACAATTCTCATTCTGCGATAATACACGGAAATATTATGACTAGAGTTTGGCAGCTAGCTGTTGCAGTACATTCTATCAGCCTTCCCTATCGTTGTTAGCTGTTTGGGTAACTGTCAAGAGAAAATCTCTGAAGTGCACAGGTCTTCGTGAAAGATCGCTGCAACGTTGTTGTGGAGTATGCTATTGGCCTCGTTATGTGATTCCTTCCCATTCACCGTTCTTCAGGCATCAACTGTCCAATATGTGTGTAATCATCGGCGATTGTTTCAACTGGTCTGCCAGTGCCCGTGTTTGTCATATACAATCAACTGCGGTTATCGTTTCTACCCATCATCCCATTGCTTTATTGTCATTTTTGAAGGGGCTTGGCTCATACAGACTTTGCTCAACTGTTCAACAATATCCGTTTACGCAGTACATTTTTAAGTCGAAATATTTTAACAAAAATTTTTGTTCAAAAGGTGTCACCTTTATGTCTAAAGTCTACCAGTTCCTAAATCGAGCATCACTTCGAAAACGTGCTAAAGAAAAAGGGACAGCGAATTGCACAATGTACCGTCTGGCCGTCTGGCTGCTCTCAATACACTCAAAACAAGAGTGTTGAAACCTGACTTATCACGTGATCTCTACGGCACGTTCATATCACATGTTCAATGAACCTGCGCGCACACCTAATCACCTGAACTACACTACATCCCTCCACCTCACTTTGACAGGGCTCAGCTGCATGTACTCTGTTGGACGCATCCACGCCCTTGGCTATTTTGCTCTTAAATTAGGCTACAAAACATGTCTCAACTCGGCGTCACCGCTGTACGGAACACGGCACAATTGGACTCGGAGTCGATCAACCCTACGCTGTCGGACAAAAATGGTCAAGTGTAGTTACCACCTTTCAGAGAGCGCAGACCGGGCTTGAGCAACTACGCGACCTTTGATTCGGTGTACTTCTACGTGTACGTACTAACTTGTGAGTATCGATCGCGCAGGCGACATATCGATTAGCACAGTAGCCAGCATGCCAGTTGTTTCCACGATCGCAACACTATCTCCGAAGCACTGTGCATAGCTAGAAAAGGACGACTTACTTCGAAAAGGGCAATCTGTTCGTGTTCTTATATGGAGTTGGTCCATCTTTGACGAATTATTCGGTACAACTTCTTCTTTACTCGGCGTTGATAGCCTACTCGAAGTGTCCTCGTTTTATTAGTTGTCATTTTAAATGCGACGTGTCCGCATGTGACTAGTCGGGAACATCCATCAAAGTGACTAGAACTATGTTCGACGGAATTTTCCAGTAGCTTAAGATAGGCGGTGAATGTTAATACGACTTAATCTTGCATGCTGTGCTATCTGGATGAACTGGGAAACCATATTCTTTGAATATCCGACTATTCTGACTGGACGGCATTGGATGTAAGAGTTTACTCAGTACGCTATTTTAACCCTCACTGTTGACTGTATGACCAGAAAAGTGAAAACCATTGTTCTCATTTGATCAGTAAGACTGAACCATCGTAATCTTGTATTGTACTAGAGTTTATATCATCCCTGATTGGCTAAATTCTGAGTACCTACCCGTACACACTCTTTCACTCAACTTGTCAGATCGAAATTATGACATCTGTAATCACCTTCAACATTCCAGTCGATTACCAATCTTTTTCAGTCTCTGTTGTATGCCAAACTAGGTGGAACTGTGGTGGTTCAGTTTGAGGTAGAGTCACATGTAGAATTAAGTGAGAAATGCTAGCCAGTTTAGGGAGGGATATTTGTCAAAGGTCATGAGTGTGACCCATAACTAAAACAGCCTAACGATAGCTTTCTTCATTATTTTTTAGACTGTAGTTGAAGGGATATTCAGTCGGTGTACCTACACGTAGAAGTACAATAGTTCTACGCAAGTCCATTTCACATATCCGTACGTAATCTCTCCCGTCCGACTAATGCCAAGCACCTTGTTCATTTTCGCTCAACTGTGTACACACGAGCAGCAAATCGCCCGCTATTGATATAAATATGTACATAATTTCCCAACAACAAATATCTGTTGAATAGCTTTACTTTCTCTACTAACGATCATGTGTATGCCGTTATCTGTTAATGGATACGTTAAGACGAATTTAGGCTTCATAAAAGTGTCCCATGATACTGATCTACCTTTGATATAACCATTTTCGAAGCATGAAATAGGGTTGAATTCGTTACTGACAGTTTAGCATGGTTCTTTGCCTAATGTTGACTTGTCGATTTTGGACCGATGTCTTATTTGACAGAACTACTGACTTCAACTGGACGTTGGCTCATAGAGTGTTCCATCTTTTGACATCCGTTGGAATCACAGCCAGACAAACTGATATGGTCATGTGCATCCAAACATGAATGCCGAGAACTCATTGTAATCTGTCAGTTTATGTTTAAATCGCAACAAGTAATTTACAGCTATGCTGATTGATTGACAGCCTGTTTAAATCCAGTGAAATTGTCGATCTGGAAAATGTCCAATGTTAGAAAATGATAGCCGCTGTAGCTAAGATGATGGTGGTCCGACACTTTTTTCCTTGCAGAGTGGTCGATGTAGGACGGACGTTCTTATGATGGAGGCGTTTGCTTGAACTAGGGATACTCATCGAGTTGATGCACCCCAAACTACAGATATGTCACCAAAATACATAGGTATGATGTGGTCAACTTTGCATACGTTCTGTTAGCCTCCATTCTATAGTACGTAAAAACAGGACACCATTGGTTAATCCTCATGTAATTACTTTGCCACGCATTTTCTCAGTCAGGGCCAACATTCGAATCTGTAGACACAACTGTGGCTAGAAAGTAACAACCAGGTTAACTCTCATGTGATTGTTAGTGTAACACCAGTCAATAGGTCGCATAAGTTAGATGTCCGCGGGCTGTCCGTGAGTGAAAAAGTGAGATATCACACAGAAAGACTGAAGTTTGCCAGAGTTTGGTAAATTAGTTCTCTATCTAGGCTTTGACTGTCACGTGTTCAAAGTTAGTTTGCACACTATTGTTAGTAGTCTGGTACGAGTTGGTAGTCTGTACCGTTACCACTATTTCAAGGAGGTACTTTTAAGATGGAAACAGTTAAGTGGCTCTGCTTTTAGACATTCTTGTGTATATGGTTCGTATTCTTTCAAGTATAGATGGTCGCGGAGAACATTCAGTGCAGCTTTTTAGAAACGTCAGAAAGTAAGAATAAAACTATTGGAAGTAAAGAGTCGTCAGTAGTGCCACCAATAAACTTGAACTCCAGTCACGTTCTAATGAGATAACCATGTTCATTATTGAGCCAGTGACGTGACAGTAAGCACGTCCAAAATATATCCTATCTAGATGCTGCGTTATGTTTGCCAAAACGCAGACTGATCGATGATTTTGAAAGAAAGCAGTGATTATCCTACTGCCAATGGTCGACGACCATACTCTCCGGACTTCACAATACGTCATAATAACAAGAAATACTAGGTTTGTAATGCTTGGTGATACTCACCCTCTAACCGACACCACAACCGTCTTCGTCCTTGGTTGGATTCAAACGATGCTCACAGTTCTGATGGCCGGGCAGCTTTGGCTCGTAGCTCGAAGGGTTGCCATTCCGATCCCCGCACTCAGACTATTTCTACCTGGTGAGTTCAGACCGAGATCAACCCGTCTGTGGACTGTCGGTTTGAGGATGAGTATCAAGATACATTATAAACATCCTTTTCAAACACTTGAGGTTTTAGCGAGTACAAACTGTGTTCATTTGCACCAACGGTGTGATAAAGCAAGTTATGACTCGATTGCTAGAAGCACTAAGATGGTTTGTTGATGCTTTGGCTACAGCTAAATAGTTGGAGATTCAGTTATGGTAAACCCATATAAGTGTGTTGTATTTAGCCTGATGATGGAGCACTGAAAACATTCTTATTTGCTATGTATTTTTTTATCCCATTTTCCGTAGACTGTTCGACCAGTTTGTTTGATAAAAAAGCAATATACTGCAGTTGCGCTCTTGTTTGAGCTTGTCAGTGTTGCATATCTTTGTCACAACGGGATGTGAATTCTGTTCTTATGTGATAACCGTTTAGACTACCGTACCACTGACCTCACAACAGGCAAGACTGAATTGTCCTACCCAAACGTTCCAACATATTCGCACATGATTAGCACTCACGTTGTTTGATCCGTGCAAGGGAAGGCGCAATGACTGACGTAATGACTGTAATTCATGACCGCCCGATTATGACTAGGAAATGGAACATTCAGAAGACATTCAACGTGTTGAACGACGATTTGGTTAAGGATTAGCAAGAGGGGAGTAATTTGACCTAAGCAGAACATGGCTTCCACAGCCGTGATTCTTCCTCAGAAGGTGCCCGTTTTACGTCAGTTATACCCCCATCATCAGACTAAAGCGACCTAAAGACCGAAGCCGTATTCGCTCGTTTGATAAGCGGGGTGATTCTCTGCTGATGTTTCTGTATTCTTCTACTGAGTTTGAGTGAAATTAAACTGCCGCTCCCCTCCGAACTATGTTGCTTTCTAGTTTTAAAAAGATACCTTGACAAAAGCCGTTAGGTAAGAGGAAGTGTTTATTGCTAATTTAGAAAACACTTAAGTATGGAAGTTACTAGATTCAGCCGGAATGAAACTAGCCACAGGGACAACGTTTTTACACGACAACCGTCCTATCGACTGAACTAAGTAACCACATTAGAGAATCAGTAATTTCATATTTGGGTTCAGTTACCCAGCTATAACATGTAACGCATAATTCAAGGACGGGCTATTCTGATAGGATTTCTCATGCATTTATCGATAGAATCCATCAACGCGTTTGTTTGCGTTTTGAGTTGTAGCTCTCAATGAACTGTTGAATGCAGACCACTGTGTGACCGCCCATAAATAATTCAGAGAAACCACTGAATGACCTGATTAAGTACGACGAAGTATTTGCAGTGACAATTGCTGACAAAGTTACAGTCGCCCTAAATAGGACAAGCATTTCCGCGTGACAAGACAATGGATGTAATGGGGCAGTCATCCGAATCTCGAGAAATGATACAGGACACACTCTGTTTGTTCACGTCACTTTTGTATCCGTTTATAGCTTGTTGCCGTTTCTCGTTTGGCCTCTCCCGTTGAACTATCCTAGTGCTGCAGCGTTACTGAAAACTACTCACTGAATGTCTAATGCTCTGTATACTCGTTCTGATGGGACGCAAACTATTAATGGGACAACTGCGCGATACCCTTATCCCGTCTTACTGCTCGTCTCTTGCCTCAGCGAAATGGAAAAGTGGGGCATACGAGTGTGACGCACAACCAATGTAGCTTAGTAACGGTAGATTTCGGATGATCACTTATGAACGATGGTTTGGTCATGTCTAATGTGAGGCAGGTGGTGTAGTGTTCAGAACGATCAACTCACAAACATATGGTCCTCTGAATTAAAGTTTTGAGCCGGACGATCATATGCATCACTGAACGGCTCCAACAAAAGCTTATTTAATGAGTACCTTTCGAACTGAGTTATCTGAAATGTGGTTCTGAATAGGAAGGCTGCGTTCAAAGGTGAATAGCATTTAACCTTTCGGCAATCAAAATTCTGTTGGATTGTGTGTCAACTAAGTTTAACTGAGTAGAATCCTCAACCATCAGTTAATAACGATAAACTAGAAAACAACCGACACCAATATGCAAGATATTTTAATTCTTGACATTTTGTCCGCATCTCATCTAGTTTTATTGGAACGTACTCAATAACAACCAAAGTTGCCTTTTCGACAACTTTCTGTATGAGTCCCGGAATAAGTTTTCGGATGATGTCGTTTTTCTGTTTGAGTGATTCTGTCTAGAGCATCATTTATGATGGCACTTCTAAAAATGACTGCAGTTCAGTTTCGGCTGCCACTAGAATATCGCTTGTGCAATTCGGTCACCATATTGATGACAGCTCTGATCACAGAAATTGCCACTAGTCACTAACTGGTTATCATTGTTGGTTCTGCCAGGGCAACAGTATTTGTGTTAGTTAATGTGATCTCATCAGATAACCTCAACAAATGGACGACGTCTGTTTACCTCATCATTGTGTTGTTTCATAGTAGTTAAACACCTTCAAATCAACACTAGGTACTAAAGAGGACTTGAGGTAACACCGATAAGCAATAAATTGGAACCTGTGACAGTCCTCTACTCTTATCAGTAACACTCTTTTGAGTACTTCAAGTATCTTATGTAATGCTTCATTTTAAGTCAGATGCATACTGTTCATCCACATGTTTATTACCTCGTGAACAGTAGTCATTTTTCTGATATATAAAAAGGTAGTATTTCGCCATCAGGTGCTTACAAATGTATAATCGGTATACCATATTATTGTGTGGAATAAGTCGCCCAAAAGATGGTTTGGTTGTCGTAACCGTGTACGTCTTGCTCTCCGTGAAACACATTCTGCGATAAAGAGAAACAAAGTAACCTTTCTCCGTAACCAATTTGGACAGAGAAGTCAGAAACAGTTTTTTGCACAATGTATTTCTCAAGCCCGGTATTGTTGTATCCATGATTGTTTTGCGAACCCAAACTTGAATGCGTTCGTTGACCCGATGACGTAACTGCCGCTCCGTTCTGCCTATGTAAGTGGCCCGGCCCTCACACGAGAATTCGTAGATGATGTAAGATTTGGCGTTGAGAGGTAGCGGTGTTTTCAACGGTGGTGAAGAGCATGACCAGTTGGGCTGCTGGAACGTGCGTCCCATAGCCGCCGTGTGCCGGGTTTTCAACAGAGTGACAATGTATGACAAACGGAGATAGACATTTAGTTTGGGAACTGTTGAACACATCGCGGCGGCCGGCTTTTGTTTACTGAATTTCTCAACAAATGCCGATGGATAGCCATATTCTTTTAGCGTGGTTTTCAACAATGACATCTCTTTGGTCTATGTTTCTCTTGAGCAAATTCTTCTTGCCCGATAAAAAGAGGTCTTCACCAGACCTCGCTTGTACTGGATCGGGTACTGTCCAGTCCAAGTGTGTTTCTGATAGACAGACCGCAGTAAGCAACCGTTGTTCTAGCGCCTCATGAGAATATTCAAAAACACCGGGGTTTCATTCTGTTCGTGCTCACTGGTGAAGCTTATTTTGGAATTCAGCTTGTTCAGTGAGTCGAGCATAATCGTTGCTAACTCCTTGATATCGGTAACCATTAACACATCATCAACATAACGCCGATAGAAATGAGCCTGACTGATAAAAGCGTCTGCATGTGTGAGTGCGTGTGTTTCTGTGTTTGTTGATTTTGTTGTTTAGCTTCACAATGCCCATTGAACTTTGCTGTATAAACCCACAGACTGCAGTATGTACCTGATGAGATGCAGCGAAATATGCTCGAGAGATACATTGTGCAAAAAACTGTTTCTGACTTCTTTGTTCAGATAAAGAGAAGGACACTGAAACAACAAAGTCATCAACGTGTAGGTGAGAATGGCGTTGCATTTGTGGTACGGGTTTAAAGGTGAATAATCATTATGACATGGTTAATAAAATCATACCAATGAAGTGTATCCATCGAGTAATACTCAGTGCAGTGATAATAAAGAAGAGGTAGAGGGGAGCTGGTTTGGAGAGAAATCCTTAACTGAGGAACGGTTGAACTTTGTTGCGTCATCTTCTTGTTCTCAATATTCGAATATGTCTAAGTTACATTGTACTACTGCCGCTTTCGTCGCTTCATTGACTGGATTAACTTCTCCCTGCAATAAAGGACAGTCCACAAGAATTCAGCAGACTTGTTTCAGACTTACGCTACAATACACCTAGGGGAAAAACGCCAAAGTTCGCTTTGTGTTTGTAAGCCTTATCTTGCAAGCGTGAGTTTGATACACAAAACAATTGCAATTGTGAATAAAGAGTGAACTGAAGGACGTGAAAATTAGGCATTGTGAATTTTCTTGGACCACCGTTTATATTTCATATATTAGCTTCGCAAAAATAGCCATACGGATAGAAACGAAGTGTCCTCGAACAAGATATCGTACGTATTAGAGTTGACCTTTCTTCAGTTTATCGACGACCAGTAATATTCGGTTGGGGTTCTCCTTATACATATATGTTTGGTTTAATTCTAAAGTGGCAGATGTTCGACCATGTTTCCGTTGCTTCTGCAGTAGACATGCAAATTATACAAGGGCATCAACCACATGATGGAGTCGATAACATAGATGATGCACTTATGTACATATGCGATTGTTTTGTGATGTAATCTAGAGATCGAAGTGAACACGAAAATCGACGATCCACCAACCAAACAGATTCAGTAGCTGTATCAAATATCACCAGCTGTAGACATGTGCTTAATCACATTCCAATTGTTTGGGCTAGCGGTAACAATGTGCTTTTGTGATGCCTAAATTTTGTCATTGAATATTCGTACGAAAGTGTTAATTTCTTATAATTTATTCATTTTCAATTCTCCTTAGTAAAATATTTGTGTAAGTAGACAAATATTTTTGTTAGGCATGGTGAAGAAGTTAATATCCGAATCACTGAAACCTTTTACGAAATAGTCTTATCATCACGAAAATCTGTTGAATTAAAGACCAGCAACAAAGCGAACTTCCAGTCTGCTTCATTGCACAAGTTAGATCAACAAGTTACGGCTCCAGATGCAGGCGACACCAAGTAAGTAAGGCAGTTTCGACTGTGAATCCGTGTTCTGTTAACACAACCGATAATTGCCTATGGTTGCTCATTAACTCTTACTAGTCCACGTATTTCAGTAAGCAATGCGCCTGGTATCAATATGCTCTGCATCCCACTTCCCCACAGAGAGGATAGTGTTCAACTGATCCGTACGCCCTTTCCCGCTGATTTATCACATTTTCTGTCCTTCATCCAAATTTTAGCTTACTAGCTCCTATCTGGCTCTGCAACCCTCGAACACTTGTCAGGCGAGTCTGAGACGCTTGACCACTGGCTGTTGGAAATCTTCGACTGTCGTCGATTCCGAAACCGGTAACGGCATCGTGGGTACAATATGTGAAGAATTTTGTATTAATGTTCTGCGGGGATGTCTTGCACCACCAATGCTCTTTTTACCAAGTCAGGAAAGAGACGATCAAGGACGACCAAGAATGGCTCCGTGGCGACGATTATTTAAACCAACACAGTCGCAATCAGTTGGTATTGATCCGATCGAGGCAACGTTCAATACCCTGCTCAACTCGCTCAACGCAACAAACCTGATGACACTCATTATGCATGCAGTGGAAAGGGCCAAAGAGGAAGCCCCTAGTCTTTCCAAAAAGGTATGTTAATGTGAATTACCAGTGAACCGTAACTCGACAAAATCATCTTTTATCATTGTTTATGTGCGGTTATCACTAATGTTCACCTGCTATACAACTGTGAGAACACAGAAACTTAAAAATCCGAGCTTTTCAAGGAAGAAGAAGTGGAATGAATTAGCCTAGTTATAGAAAAACTTTATGCCTGAATTTAAACGTTCAGTGTCAAGGTACCCACAACTTGTAAACGAAAAAACATGGCAAAAGTTTTGCACCTTTGCTTTTGCTTTTCCAATACTCTTATTTGGCAGACAACTCAACCGAACGGCGGCGACATTTACGCCACTGAGCTTAATTAACTACCATCGCCGTCAGTATCTCTAGTCACCGATTCCGTGAAGTTCGGGGGGTCCCAATCTAGCATTTGAATCTTACTTAAGACGAACAATCCTCTCATGGCTATTTTTGTTTGTCGAAACCATGTATGTAAGTATTCCTCCACCTTGAGCCGTACGACAACCGGCTGGGGTGTCAGCAAAGACTGATCGACAAATCGGATGATTTGTTGGCATTCCTACACATGGTTGAAACACCCCTAATCTGTGCATCCTTGAAGACTGAATTGACGTTTCCGTTAGACCGTCATTTCCCAACATCACAAATTTTTACTCGTTACTGTTATCCGATGCGATGTAAAGGAAACCACCGATGGCATACTGTTTAAAAAGGGTTTAAATTCTTTGCCATGAGTAGCTACGCTCTATGGTTGTAGAATAACATTGTTCCAATGTTGGCTTCAGTAATTGACCCTCAGGCTTCAGAAATATATCTCCTCACCATCACAAATGACATGGATTGACGAAAGTTCCTACAGTTTATCCTAACGCACCACCACCTGTGATGCATTTTCATAAATACAGAGTGTGATCACCAACCTCCATAACTTCCTGATCAAACTTGTCGGTGTTAGGCCCGTGAACCGTATTCCAAAAAAGTACCAGAATGCGAGATACTACTTTATTTTATCCGTGTTACGTACGAATTGTCAAACAAGAATGTCCTATCATTGACATAATCGAAATTAATTGCTCTTCCATCACTACACCATGAATATCCCACACTGTCCCCCATCACCTCAAAATTGAATGACGATCATAGTGTACGCAGCTCTAGTTGCCAAATCTGGTGAATAGTTCTTTTGTACACTCTAACTTGAATTGAAGTGTATGAGTAAAGTACTACAACATTCTCAGTCATCGTTGTCAGCGCCTTCTGTTGATTCGGTCAACTGAACAGGTTCTAAAGATCATTATCGCTGTTGGCAACTTGGACAAAAGGAAATCAGTGTTTCATATTTTAACTATGTTGTTTCTTACCATGATTTACAAATAGGATGACAACAGAAACGATCATTTTTATTGTTCGCGTTGAACGATGTTAATTTCATGCTGTCGCTCAGATGAACTTCGAAAAATTTTATTTACACTACTAATTACTTGAGCCACTCCATGTTTCTGGGTTGGTGGCGCTATTCGAGAGCTTGGCCAAACTCATCGCACATCAGCTTTCCACATTACATCTGCAATAGACCATAGTTTATTGTACACGAGTTAAATGAGAAATGTATTTAATTTTGTTGACTTGTGGGTAATCACAGTTCGTAGGGATCTGAAAAGTTTGGTGGAAGTGGAGTGTGTCTTTCAAAGTATTGTGAAATCTTTGATAGGAAAATCTGTGAAGCATAAGATTTGGCTTCAGTACCTTTGTTGGTTTTTTCAGGTGATATCTTTTTTGTTTAAAGATCTTGCTAGTCTGATGAGTTTTAAAGGAACGAATTATAATAACTTAGCATATCAGTCAAATCTAAACTATCGTGACTGTTTTGTCATACTCGCGATGAGAATGACCTAAGATAGACATTGGCTTTAGTGCAAGGGTAATAGAATCAAAATTCTGGTTTCGCGCTATACCGAGTACAATCTCGGGATAGAACCTGGAGGCTTCATCATATCAGCTGTCCATAAGGTCTTTGAAAGAACTGTTAAATTTAGTCGAATTCAAAGATTATCTGTAGATTTCAGCCAAAGATCATGGTATGAGCTGTTGAAAATAGCAAAGCAATGCTTGTAACGATTCAAACAATGAACTAACTAGCTCGTTTAATGTAAATCGGGGCTTATCGAAAAAATCTGTGATCTTCTGCTAAAGCATATCTCCAGCATTCGTGACCATCGTTTTCGATCGCGAGGGTTAAACACTTGGAACTGATCAATTACATTGGCTTGACCAAAAACAGTCTGAAATACAGAAGGCATTTAATCGTACATAACTGACGTGACTTTAGCATCAGCAAAGTAGCTGTCCTCCATAACCTGATGCAAGACTTTGATTACAATACAGCTGATCTTCCAAGCAGTGCTTGACATATGTGGCCACATATGTGGTTATTTTATCGCTAGTCTCACCACCAAATGACAGCTTCTATTTGCATTCAGTGGCAAAGTCACGAACCAAGCGAACCATTGGTGGACAGAATGGGCTAAACAAAATGTACGGGGCTAGGAAAAAGATAGCAGAAGAAAGGGGACTTTAAAAAGAGATAGAAAAAGGCACAAACGGATTATCATGCAGTTGAACTCACAGAAAATACAAAGGTGTTAAGAACTAGAAGGTTGGCTACCTAAGTCCCACAGTTCGGTCCAAAGTACTGCACAAGAGCACGTGGTTGCTGTGCGTCGGTTAGATCTGCTCATCAGGGAAGCTCAGGAGCCGGCTACATTCTAAACAGTCTCTAAGGAGGTTTGTCGCAGTGGTCTATTCGTCTGGTAATGTTTGACCTTTTATACCAAAATATCACTTAATCTGAGATTCTTCTCAACAAAGCCCTTATATAATGACAGATGTGGGACTGTGACAAACCGTTGTCTATATACAGATATGTAAAATGGACAGTTTTATAGCTAGTGTCTCGTCTTTGTAAATGCTTTTCGGAACGCCATTCGAGTAGAGTTGTGAACGTTTAAGATAAAGCCCTGAAGGATTGGAAGACGTCCGTGAAGTTTGGAACGCCTGTGGTTTACCAACCCTGGTGACGTGCTGTAACGGAACTGTTCCTGAATGCGGACTGATGGTGTCTATAGGAGAGTATGCATGCAGTTACACACCAAATAGTTTACAATCTTACCTGCATCCCCGCACCACGTTGCAGCGTCTATTCTAGCCAGAGACAGAAATATTTGCAAATTTTGTCGTACTCAAAACATCACTAAAAGACGTTGTCAGCCACCGAGTTCACGATGTCTGTTTGCGAACATTTTTCAGATCTGCTGCCTCTCCTCTGTATCGAGTATGTTCTGGTCACTACAACCGACTTACATATTTCTTATCTGAAGGTTGGCTGTAGTAAAACTGTTAACTAGGATAGCTTGAGTATCAAAGATAATCAGTCAAGAAATTAGATAAATCTTTTGAACGTTGTCGTTGGGATTGGTGCAAAAACTTAATGCAGTGACGCTCGTAAGGACCGTTTCCTGTTACATACATTTGTGCGGCTGTTCTGTGTTCCGATCCTGGTCCAACCGCATCATGTTTATCTGCGCTTCAGTCGCACCGTATCACATCTGCTTGATGCATTCGAATTAGCTGAGTGTGCAGACGGTGAGCACGCGCGTGTGTGTATGCGTTCGGAAGTGGAATAGGGTTTCGGGCGGTGAATGTGCAATTGGGAAAGAGAGCATTGCTTACGCCAAACGGCTTGCCACGTGATGGGCCAAGTAAGATGACGAGACGGCGGCTACACGGCTTTAACACATCCTATTATCGATCGATTTTTATCGGAAAGACAGCTTACTTTTTGGCCTGACAGTGGTGGCTGAACGGGCGCCACCGGCAGATTTAGCGACTACTCAGCGAGTTATACGTATAACATGAGTGGACCGGCCAACTGACCGTGCTTTATATCGACTGGTGCGCATACTGTGGGTGAAGTGAATGTGTTTTCATCACTTAACACTGATTGTCCGCTCCAACGGTATGTCCCAGGTTTCGACACCTCATGTAGATCATGGCGTTGGTGTGACGAAGTATCCTATTGCACACAACTCTGTATGACTCATTTACGGTGGAAAACTCTATCTGTTTGGAGTTACTACTAGGGAGGTTGTTTTATTGACTTGTTTATTATGAAAGTTGAACCTGTAAAGAAGCGATACGATTGGAGGGGCGACACATTCACTGAAGCCTAGTTTAATGTTTTCTAATGAAAATGTAGCTTTACTATCGACTTACACACATGGGCAAAACAAGTGGTTAGGATTAGTCAAGCTTGGCGTCAGCCTCCAACCCACCCCTATTGCCTCACCAATCACAGTGAGATATTACTAAGTGGACATCTGTTTGATAGTTGAGCTGTTTGTCCGGACTTCCGCAACCTCATCAGTTGAGATGATTCGATTAGAAAGTCATCCTTCTAGATTAAATGGATATCTTTCTCAGCACACTGAAGTTATCCCATTGTCAAGTGGCCTCTATTAATCGGAACACCATTCTATCGATGTCTTATAGGAGGCTGTTATGACTTGAATCTGCGCAATCACACTACGGTATTCAGAAGCTTATACCAGTTTACACTAGCCCAAGACACAGTGACCTCGTCCACCGTAATCACACTTGCTCTGGGAGTCTCTTCATTTCCAGCCCGCTGGGTTCGTTTACGTTAGTGAACATTTTAGGCCAAATTATTGCAGGTTGCGTTAAAAATGCAGGACCTAACAACCAAGTCTCGGTACACGCATGGTTACATACTCCACGAGAAGCGTCATCCGCTGGATTGTCTTTCAGCCTCACATGTCGCCACTGGTCCCAGGATATCGATCTGCAGCGGATGTACCAATATCATATGCTTACCTCTTGTGACCATATTTGTCGGATTAGCTCCATCCTGGCAAGGACATTTCATCGATGCTACTTCTCGCACCTTTCTTCTTAGATGGCCGTTAGGAATCCAGCCAAGTAATGATCTGATTGCGTATGGCTGTCTGCGCCTTTCAGGTGTTTGGTCCATAATCCAGTGAGCCTCAGGCACGTCATAGCCCATAAGGATGGTCACTTTCGCGTCGTTAATCTCATCGAACGGAAGATTTCCCAGGTGAGCTCATCTTTGGATTTCTTTTATCGACGGCACAGGTCGTATGGGTAGGTTGGTCACTGAGTATGCATTGTTTTTGTCGACCGTCTTTTGTCCATCCAAGGAAAAAAAAATTCAGGCGGACATTTTTGCAACGGGTGGTGGTTAACTCATTCATAGTTGCAACTGACAGGATAGATTAAGTACCTGAGATGTCGATATACTCCAGTAAGTCCTCTTTTATTGGATTGGTGTCTGAGTTAGGCATACGTTAACAATGACCCACGTAGCGTGTCAGACTTCACGGGTACTATACTCAGTCGACCATACTTTTCAAGTGTACTAGCTACATTGCAGTACCATGGCATGTATTTTCTTCATCAACCCCAAGCTCTGTGCGCGTGAGATGCGGTAAGCTATGGTGACGCCCACCACAGCCGTTCATGCCACAGCTTGACTCAACCCTGCAGTCTGAGGCTCAGTGGTATAACCTGAGGCAAACAAAGCAGCATCTAAACCGTCGGAGGTTGTCTCATCTCATGGGCAAGCTCATGACTAGGAAGGAATCGTATACCTCGATGGCGTGCTTCTGAGATCATAAAGCACAAGTGATACGAGGAGTTTTGTCTGATCTTGGCCAACGAACAAACTAGATGACTCAAAGTGGTCCAATGTCTTTGTGTTCATCCGTTCACTTTCGTTGACTACCGGACCACATCTGTTGTGTACAACTTTCGCACAATGCGAGATGAACTCAAACACTTCATCAAAGGACGGTTTTTGTGCCATACAACAAATATGATCCGTTACCTCTGCCCACTTATGTTGCACATACGAATGTAGGACCTTCTTTATGTGCTCTACTCTTGTCACTGAGTCGAAATGGATCATATAGTTCATTTGACTCAGTACAATTGAGCAGCACTGCATCCGTATGGACAATTGCGATAAAGTTTTGATGCTGTCGCCCACACCCCTGTTGTTAGAAAACAGCCCATCTATCATAGATCTATTAACAAAATAGGACTGTCCCTAAAGTTTCTTTAGCAACCACCCTGCTCTGCGAAAATCAGCGTTGGGTTCTAGCATGACGCAATAATCTATCGACTCCCTAGCTCGACCGTTGCAGTAAAACATCAGTTAAAAGAATCTCTGACCTTCATTTGACACCTTCTTTTCCTTATTACTTGCGTGGAGGTTTCAATTCAAGTACGATTTCTAAGGCTATTCGAAGTCTCTAATTCCCGGCATTACAGTCGGTACTAGTTCTGTGGTGTGGTTTGTCTTCAGATTCAGACGCGCTCCACATTCATCGAGAAACCTATGAATATGAGCTTTTTGCTCACTTCAATCATCACCGTTCTCTGCTTTCACATGTTCATTACAGCTATCCCCATCCTCGTCAGCCATCGTAGCGCTCAACGTGGCCTGCTTTACTTCTAATTTGACACGCAACAAAACCATCTGTAGTTGGACTTCCTCCTTAAGTTACCCTTCTCTCTTCTCGGTTCGTAACAACGCGGCTGTAGCCTGAACACTTCTACGACTATTACATCTAACACGGAACCAGAGCATGAGGCAGAATCAACAACACTTTTGACTTACTCGAATGAATTCAACTGACCCTGTAGATTAGGTTGTTTCTTGGAATTGACTAACATCCTGAACGGTTGAACAGATTGAAGATTAATGTTGAGTACTGCAATATATTCCACGAATATTTTGAGCAACGCGTAATGATAAACCAACAGTCCTAAATAATCAAGAAAACATTAAGTCACAATGCCACGGTACTACTGAACAAATTATCAGAATGAATAAGTAGATAACCTCAGCAGTTTCCGTACACAGATCGTTTCCGGGAAACGGATTACAATTTGGTGCCTAATAGGCTAAATATGAATTATGACAATATATTGTGACATCCCTACCCAACAGAGTTCTTCCGTGCAGTCAAACGGTTGAAAACAGTGGACGAACCGAGCTCCAAAACGGTGATGCACTCACCACTCAGGCAAAGTACAATAGTAGGCAACTGGCTATTCACACAACTATCAAACTGCCACGATTAAACGAAAACATCTGGGTCAAGGTTTAATTAACGGTGAGAACCAGGAGAGATAGAATACACCAGGTTAAAACTTGGGGAGGATAGGGTTAGGTCGGATTTTCACGACTGAACTTGAACAATCGGTACATCCACTCCCGATTCGTCGCACTTTTGCTCACATAAATCGCTTGTATGCCTTTCACTGAATATCACTCCATCTATCGATTTTCAAGCCAACTCATCATGCGTGCCATCTTCCTGAGTTCGGTACACACTTGAATAAAATTCTTACGGCATAATCAGGTTCCCCGCATAAATGTGTCGTAAGTTTTTAGGGAACCTAGGACAGTCAGTAGACATAAATCTGTGACTGCGTAGGAGGGCAGCCCCAGTCGAAGGATAGCATTACTTGAAGAAGGAAATATAGCACCGCGAAAAGAGACGATCACAGGTGAGTGAGAAACGGAGTTCACATCACAGCCCGAAGTATGGG
>LUCH01000303.1:111691-194595 GCA_013368495.1 Paragonimus heterotremus | reverse complement strand
CTAACTGATGGGCTGCCGCTTCCAACTAAACTCGGGTTCTACAACTAGGATATGGGGAGAAAATCAGTGTTTGCTTCAAATAAATCAATGAATAGAGCTTACCTTAGGCATGCAGACATCTGGATAGCTTTCTATAAAGATGCGTTGTTAGTTCCTTACTGTTTATGGGGCGCTTCTGCCCTGCATGACCAGTCTTACGCAAACACGGGTCTGTCAAGAACGGTTAATAAGCAAACATCGTCCGTTTGCATAGACCAGTTTTCGCATCCACGATTAAGCGCATTCATGCACAGTACATCCATCCTTACCTAGAACGGTTCACTTCCTTCTGCCACCACAAATGGCACAAATCAACAAATAACTTACCACCCTTTAAAATGAAGTAGCCGGGCGCTTACTGCACATCTCCATGAAATGAACAGGTCGACACAGTTGTTTATTAGCTCTGACCTACCATCATCAAGTTCAAATACAAACACAATCCTCTGTAAATCCCAAACTAGCACCTCATACCTTCTGGTAACGAAACGTATCCCACAGCCGATATCACCAGGCTGCTTGCGAGTAGCCACAAACCTTCATCTGGAGCTATTCAGCTTATCTGTAGTATTTTTCAATAAGTTGGCTACCCGTCTTGGATGATCATAATCGTTTCTTAATTTAGGTGGATATTTCACTGTTACTGCATGTTAGAGTTTCGTTCATCGAACAGACATTATCTCCACAAAATAGAAGTCGAAATCTTGCTCGCATTCTCATTAGACGGGATAATATCGTTCGTATGATATAACATCCACAACAATTGGGAACATCACTTGCAAGCAGAGTACCGTAGTAGCCTTAACCTCAAAATAACAACTCCAGTCTTATATTTCATCTACATACATGCAGTGCTTTCTTCTTAGTACGTCATCTTCCTCGTTCACTTGGCTACCATGTCAAGAACATCAGAACAACAGTAATCTGAGCGCCTCTAAACGATCTTAATTTGTTAGAAAACAGTCCCGTTTTAATGGGAACCGACAGTATTTGCATTAATGATTTATGGTTGACAACATGCGTGTTGCATTTCGATTGATCCGTTCCTTATCACTTTCCAAGACCTTTTAAATGGCTGACGGTAATCGACTACAGTGGCACTCGCAGCAGTTTGCGCTTGTGTTAGGAATAGCTGAACGTTTCTTAATCACGAAACCGATCTATTCCAATCTCATCACAATCGTGATCTGTTTGTGGGATATTTTGCAGCATGTATTGCGTAGCAGCACTTACGTCCAAGCGTAGTTCACTGATTTGCTCATGAAGTCAACACCTTCCAATGACAGCAACAGTTACGGAGAAAACAATGTGTGACACAATTGTTAATGGAATACCTTTGAGTATTTAGATGAGACCCAGTTGTGGGTAGTCAGAGCTTCGGCTGGATTCGAGTCATCCTTTGAGTAAGCCTCTCACAAAATCCAACTGTCTTCATATGTTCGCTATGTAGCGGTCGCAAAAATGCGTACTGGCGTTCGTTGGCCAACGCTAATTAGTACGGGTTGTGAGATTCCTTCGAAAAATCAACAAAAGGAATAGACTCCAATCTAAGTGTGTTTCATAGAAAATTATGAACATATTCACGTCGGACACTCAAAACTGTTGCTTTTCCAAAATGTCCACTTTCACTGTTGGCTCTCTTGTATAGTCTTGTGTGTTGGTGTTCCATTCTACCGATTTTGGCCACATGACATCGCTTGATTATCAGGCCATTTCCCGTGCTCCGAATGGTTATGTAGGTTTGAACTTATTAGACAGTGAACCTCTACGCTTGATTGCCATACTGTTGGATTATATGTTGACGCACGTGATTTTGCTGAAGAGCAGGACTTAATATATATGTCGTGGAAATCTCTTCAAAACATCATTTATCAAAACCCCGACACAACAGACAACCTAGCAGCGGTCTACTCCTACATCAATATCGGATACAACATAAGGAGTTAGCAAGTAATGTGCTGAAACCAGTAATCTATCGTTATTACGGTCGCACCTTTTCTTTTGTTGGGTTTTGCTGACCCATTGGTATTGACCATCCCGTTTGTCCTACCACTGCATATTGTTTCACCGATGTCGATGTTGTTCGTACGAGCGTAGGCAAGTAGTCCCTCTATACCCACGACAAAACCATTTCCCTTCTTCAGTACTGCCTCGAACGTGATTCCGTAGTATCGTACTATTGTCTATTCTGACTTCGTAGATTCTCTCATTTTCTTGTTCTCCAACAGTTCTTTGACTCAAGTTTCAGTAGGCTGCACACACACGATTCCTTCACGCGTAAGTAGTAGTACCCTTCTCGATTCACAGTCATAATATCGTTTCTCTTTGAATATTCGTTCCTACAGGTGATCACACGGAAGGGTCAGCGATTTTGTCTCCAAATAAAATCACTGAAACGGGTAATAGTCTGACTGCTCTTTGACTAAAATGTGTGTTGCGCCGGAGTACTTCCAATCTCTTGTGACGACATGTTTCCTCTTTCCAGTAGCACAAATCGACTATCCTCGTGGATATACTCGATCTTGGACAATAATCGCCTCGCCTCTTTCACTGCCGCATATGAGTTTTTCATCAGCTGTGGTACAGATTGGCAGCCCGACCGGTGAACCTTCAGTTTTGCCTGAATGCCTGAAATTTGTACTCTCGAACTACGATCCATTTCCAGAAACCAGCTCTTCCAGTTTTCTACGACCGGCGAATAGGCGTGGTTGATAATAACCAGTGGTATACAGTATGGGCTGGAAACTTGCTAATGTCCGAACTGAAAGTATACGGTAGAACTTGTGGTTTTGAGCAACCTCAAATTTCTTAACCTTCCATAGGTTATTCTATGGACAGGAAACAGCGGTATGATGAAGAAAACATTTGCTGCCGAGGTCTCAGTAGTTTTGTCGGTTGGCTCGACTCAGTTTGTAGATTGTCTATTCTATCGCCTAACACACTTAAGCAACTTGTTTTAATCGGATACCGATTTGAACAGAATCCGATGCTGCGACAGAATATCATCCGGGTTGGTCATTGTGCTGACATGCCAGTTTGTTCGAGCTCCCGAGATTGGCTGACTGTAACTTTCCGCGAATCCTTGGTTGACCTCGTATCGATGAGTTCGTCCTATCCAAAACCATTACAGCAGATCAATCTGCAAGATTTCACGAGAATAATTCATTGTTAACAGGTGGGTTGTTTCATAAAAGACAAATCTGTCGTCCGCCACTTTTTGCCCTGGTATCCGCTTAACCGTACGCCCCCTATCGGTGTCCTTTTTCCCTGACAACTGAAGCAGCTTACTCGTTCTTCTTCGATGTTGTTGTCAGCGCAGCTATACCCGCTGTTATCTGTGCCATTTCATTCTGCATTTCTTTCGGTATGTACACGTCCGTGTCTTTGTTCACCTTTGTCCAGGCCACGGATACATTTCTACACTTTTATGTCATATCCTTGAACTCACCGTTGCCCACTCCTCCAATGACGCGATTAACGCGGGCTTAGGTGTAAACGATCGTAGAGTGTGCGAGAAACAGTCCCATCTGCAAATACAGCTCAAATAATTTTGTGTCCAACAGTCTCTGCAGATTGAGGGCGAACACAGAGTGATCCGTTTCATATCCAATCCGGTCTGTTTTGAACCACCGCCGGGAGGTGAGGCCGGATCACTCTGTGTTCGCCTTCAATCTGCAGAGACTGTTGGACACAAAATTATTTGAGCTGCATTTGCAAAACCACCGCCTCACCTCCCGGCGGTGCGTCGGGCCACAGAACGTAGTCACTACTATCCACCTTGCTCACTCCATGCTTACAAGGCCTATTCTCCCTGTGCCCATCACCATCCTCACTTTGCTGTTCACCGGTGTCCGCAGAACATTTAACTTTCTACAACCAGTCGTCACTGCGGTGGTATCGAAATCATCGATGAATTCTCGATCCTTTCCACCTCCGAAGAGTTACACCCAAGGAAGTTTGTCACAGCATTAGGTATCGTGGACTCGAAAACCGGTTGGCCTGAGTAATTGCTTATTGTCGGACACCCATTAAAAAATATATGAATATACACAGCAGTGTGCGCAAGCACTAGTTTTACACGACTGACGCCGTCGATGGTGGTTCAAGAGGGCCGTCTGTAGTTCCACTTTCTTTGTTGCCACTTCCCGCACAATACACATACACCTTCCTAATAACTTTTTCCAGTTCATCACCTTCCCGGAGTTGAGGATCGCCCCTAAATCCCGTCCGCAAATTGTTCTTTTCACCTCATGTCATACTATTGATTAACGATGTTGCACGTTGCACAGTTCATGTACATCGTCGTTTTATGGTCAGGTGGTTAACTTCGAGCAAGTCATTACTTCCAGCTAACTTTGCAACGATCACATTCTAATCTACTCATCCATTCCGAATCGTCTCGTTTATCGTCGCGTCATCCCTGTGTTGCGATCAGAACATCGCCTCAACAATTTTGGTGCTACTAAGTCGAATTCCGTTATCCAACTAACCAACGGACAGAAGGGCTCTTCCGTTGATTGAGGATAAACAAAACAATCTGATCGTACGAATCACCATCCATGAAGTAACCATTCGTATGCTCGGAATTCTGAGTAAGCAAGCCAGGGCTAATACGGGTTCGTTCATTCCCATCGTAGCCATAAGTCCGCCAGTGGTGGCCAAACCTCTGTCAGTTTAGCTTAATTATGGTTGCCGTATTTCGTCATGCATTCCCGGTATACGAATGCTTTGTACGCACATGTCTACGCCAGCCTGTTTTGTTTCCGATTTAGCATGTCTCAGAAATCATGTCACGCGTCCTGTCAGCCAACGGGTCGCCAGATTGCGGACATCCAGAACCAACCCGATAACCCGACCTCCGCACTGTCCATACATAGCAGGTTTTCAGGCACAGAGGTCGATAAACACGATTAGGCACTATCTGTCAGCTTAGTGTTCAGTTGACTACTGACTGCTTCGTGATTCTAGTGTATCTGCTTTTGGCCTTTTTGATTTTAAAGACGATTTATCACAGCTTGTAAAGGTTTTGCCGTGTATGATTACATGGAACACACAGTGGAAGCATATTTTTTTTATTTGTACCTCCACACGAGTTCGTTACAAACCATAGACAGATAACGTGGCGGTAAATCACGTGGATGGCTCCACGTAAGGTCATAACATACAGCGCGGTGGCTCGGTCTGATCCCAGGTATCCCAGCCGTTTAGCTTGCCTCATTTAAAGCTAGTCCAGGCGGCTTGAAGATTGAAAAGACGTTTTTGGATTTTCATGCCTAAGTAAAACGAATGTGTACGGATTGTCATAAACTTGATTACGTACGAGAAACGTACTGTCATAATTAGCACACTCTCTGTGTATTCCATTCCACTGATAATGGTTGAACAGCCTAAATGAATTCACACTAAATGGTTTCCGTAGTGCGCTGTAATGAGCACGTGGCCACGAATCACTATCATGGAGGTGACAGTCCACGATACACTGTTCGCTGAACGAAACGTTTCTCTTTTTGAAACGTGATCAGAACTGTGTGCCTGTGCACCACACTCTTGTCCTACGAGAAGTCATCCAGTTGCAATGTCCTACCATAAAAGCACACTCCGAAATATCTCGTTTAGGGTTTTGCGGCCCATTTTCGGCTTCCTGTGACATTTCGGTGTGCACTTCAACAGTAACGGGTATTACAGATCATTTATGCAGTCATGTCTACGATGAACGGAGTGGATGGTCGCTCCAATGATCAGCCATAGACGACCAACGCGAACAGACAAGTCGTCCGGTTAGCAACTACTCCGGTGATCCACACATTGAAAAGCTTTCCAAAGTTGAAACATGTATCGTCGGAATGCTCACAGCGTTTCCTAACGGATATCCACGTAAGCATAATTGAATACATGCATTCTTATTCCGGTGTGTTTCACAAACCAAAACCACATCTGATTATGAAGAATAATCAGTTTATTCGACCGCAATGGAAAAAGTCCACCAAGGATGGGCTAGAGAACAACCAGCCCTGACAAAATTTAGCAAACTCTTGGGCGCGACTTGCTACCCTGATCCATGCGAGTTAGCTTGTTCCCCTGACAGTCTGGCCTGCTTGAAAATAGCAAGCTCTGACTGCGCCTATGTGTCGTCACGTTAGCCCACGCATCTTAAAGGCATGTGCGGGCCACATAGTTGGGTAGACGATAGCAGCCGCTTGGGAGCTTGAACCGGATAGTAAAGAAGGTGTGGATCCCAAGGCACTTCACCTTTATGCGTATTGGCGGTCGGGTGACGTCAATCTTGTGTATACTGGCGAATGGCTTATCCCAATACGATTACATCAAAAGGCTCGGAGGAGTCAGGGAAACGGCCATTAGAGTGAGGCTGAACTATTCCACAGCACACGGGTGTTTGAACTGCTAGTACGTTGAATCGTTATTCCGATGTTAAGCAGGTTGAGAGTCATGGTAGTCAACGCTCCAGGCAAATTTACTAGAAAATGAAATATTGATGGACAGCATGCGAATTTTTCTGAGGTTCTTAAATACACAGGCCTCAAGGAATCAACCTGATTGGTGTTAACACCAGAACAACAATTCCATCTTTCTGCACACTTTCCGCTTCTTGTTAAGCGCAAAAATTATACATTTATTCTCGTTTTCCTAACTTCAGTGGCATTTTCTACGGTGTCGACCTCCGGCCTTCCACCAGTTTGAATCCCAACCCTTCCAGTTATCTGACTCTCATAGGCGATATTGCATCGAGAGTCACAAGTTGAACCCAGTTTGACCCCTTCCGAGATGCACCAATGCTCCTCGAGCGCCGTTGTTGGCAGCCAACCTGAGGATTCGGCAATCGGAAATATCTCTCCATCGGTCACTGGTTATCGTATCTTGATTGTTCATTGCCATAGGATTGACAGGCTGACCTGTTAAAGACGTCAGATGTCAGGCCTATCAACACAGTCGTCTAGCCCACCACGTATTGTTGCCACCGTGGGTGAAATTTTATAAAAAGTGTTCAGTGGAAAGTGTTGGCAACCAAGTTCAAAGGCCGCCACTCAACATGGCGGACAATAGCTTCCAGTGACAGTAGTCTATCAGTAGGCAGGACGTTTACGGCGAACCCAGTCCAGATGAACGTAGTATTGAGGCGAATTATTCTTTTAACATCTATTGTGGTTACCACATTTAAAAGACTTTCTGTGAATGTGGCGCTTTACAGGCACTGTAATAAATCAGGTGAACATGCTGCTGGTTAGAGGAGTTTGAAACCTTTGTTGGTCTTCTGCACGTTCGCAAACTTTGCGGTTGTAAACATTTCCTTGAATTCTTTTGGAGTGTTAAGTTTGAATAAACTGTCCTCAAAGATACCACGAGTCTAGTTCACTTTAGTTCATTTCAGTTCACAAGACTTTTAGCTCGAGTTGGAGTTCTCCAATCTCCTGTATTTGGGAGCTATAAGACCTCATTTTGCTTCAACAGATAGAGAAGAAAGTACTTCACTTAAATTTAATAGAAAATCGAATAGGTTGATTGCAAGGAATTTCAAACGGAGGTTTTACCTAATGTGACAATCTTAGTTGGTGTATAGGATCATTGGAAGTGTTGTTATCCCAGCGGTCACACTTGAACACTCGATTACCGAAGTCGGAAGATTATGGATGAAGACATAATGACTAGAAGTAGAGTTATGTAGTGAATTTAAATATCGCAGAAGAAGAGTTTTTGTTAGGTAGAAAGAAATATACAGTTTCACAATTACTACAGTCACTCTAAGAAAACCACAATCTCATTCACTTACTTGAGAGGGGTTTCTGAGAGCATTGGAACAAATTGCAAAAGGTCATCTTACCTCGATTTCACACTGACCGTTGACTAACAACCAGTGTACCTAAAAGGCAGCTGCAGACTCATAAACTGTGAGTTGAACGAAACAAAACAATTGGGAACAAACTTCTGAATGATTTTCGACTCCACGAAGAATTGTGTGTACAATACGTTGCCATTCTGGGAATCTTTTGAAGCCTTCAACAATCACCTGAAATTCATTGATGTCTTATGGCATAGATAATACCATATAACAACATGTAGTCTGTTTGCAAGTTTTCTGTCTACAAATTCAATACTGAATTAATGAACACCACTGTATCGAAGCCGCTCCGTAAAGAGCACTTTGGCTCACCACGGGGGATTCATACACAAGTGCTCTTATTGTACAGGCCTCTTTTCTTTTATACTGGTATTAGCGGACAGTTACTTGATTACTAAACAACGACAGAACATTCTGTTTATTGTCGCTGGTTCACATGGTGGCCTGTTGCCGCCGAAAGGACATCAATTGAGTGGTAACCTTAAATGCCTGAATTTGGTAAAACAAACAGTAGTTAAATCTATTGTCAAAAATTGTTTACTTATGATGTTGATCTCTCTGTTTTGCAGAAGACAATACTCATAATTGGATGTTTTGCTATGTTTACAGTCTTGTATTACAATCTCTGATAAAAGTAGAAAGTATGGAACAATGACCTTGTCCTGGATGCAGAAAATCTATATGGGGTTCTCAGCGTTGTCTATCGTCACCAAAATAACTTTTGTAAAAGCCCTCGGGTTGATAGGATTTTTCAACCGGTAACATCGAATTGAATACTTTTCTGTATTAAAGATGCTTGCGTATAAGGCTGTCCTTGGTTCATTAAGAGATCCAGTTTGTTATAGGTGATTTACTGTCAGAACAAGTGATTTTACTACTTTTCAGTAAAAGTTTCAGGGAATACTGGTATGCTCGTTCATTTTTTTAGTACAACTCGTGAAATAAACACTAGTTTAAGTCTTCCTTTAATCAGCACACATTCCAGATTTCAAGTTTTTAAAAATCGTTACCTGTCTTCCTTGAATTATACTTTTGCTGTGGCAAGCTATCCGCGTGTCTTGAGTGTATACTTCAATATACTGAATTTCATAAGTAGTCAAACGTTTACCGTCTACACCCGAGGCTGATCATTCCCTCCTCACATTCACTAGACAAGCAGTACGCGAATAAAGACCACAAATAATTAACCACCGAGACTTCCGTCAACATTCAACTAGATCCATCATGTACGCATAAGATGATGACTCATCTTACATATAGTCATACTTCGCGGCACCCTAATTTTCCGTGCGAACTGGGGTCGGTGCATGTCTCGCATTCGGTGCACTTCTAAATTTATTCAGTGGTGACGATGGCAAAAGGCAACCAACTTCAACAAGCTGGAGGTCCACAACAGAGAGACAAACGTTAACAAGAGAACTACATTCGTAAATAGCAACTACCACAAGGAATGTCAGTTTCAAACACCGCGCGGGAATGGTCAAATTATACTATCCACTAACCCAGACAACAGTGCGCTCGGATGACGGTGAGATTTAGTGTTTGCGCTTCCGATCACACCTTGAAAAGGTTTAGTTTCTTCTTATCACCCTCATGTACATCTTAGCTACATTCAACCAGCGGGGCTATTCAACCCCGGGTGTCTAATGCGTATACCGCTTTTGACAGAGTGGCGCATGGAAGCAAGAGTAGGTTGGACGAGGAATCACCAGACGTAACGTGATGTTATATCAAGTGGATTTAACGGGACAGACAAATCGAGACTCACGTTGCCTCTTCGGAGTATGAAGAACAGATGGTCAGCACGCTTTAGTGACTACTTCACGTTAACCACTTCCACATCGACATTGCGAGCTGTCTTGTATCTCGAAATGGCATCCACCAGCATGGCTTGGTATCACCAATGACTATATATTTTATTCAAGTTCAACCTTCTTGTGCAAGGTGTCGGCGACTTGTCAGGAGTGACAGCGTTCTATCATCATTGATAATGACCAAGGTTAAGCGTAATCCGAAGGTCAAACATTTTGTGACTTCGCTGTATTCGGATTGCCTGAGCTCGCGAATGCGACCGCGTGCAATATGGGTCACTTTATGCGTGCATGATGGGTAAACCCTGCCTATTTGGGCGGTCGCTGAGGACCATCACAAAAATCGATGTTTTGTGTACTTTATACGTGATTATTGTTTGATCAGTGGATCTGATAGAGGACTTTTGGTACCATATGTATAGTGACCTATGGTATATTACATTTTATTGATACGGATGATGTTGTCTATAAAAAGTCAACTGGCTGTAATCGTCATGGCAAGAACCCAGCAGTACAAACGACGTTTAGTCATAGCAAATCACAACAGTATAAGGAGTCAAATTGTAGTTTGCATTGTGATTGGCTAAAAGTATAATTTTTGTTTTCCATCCGACAAGTTGTCCGTCCATAGATGGTCACTAGAATACTGAATTTTTCCCTTCACAGCAGCTATAGTAGCTCATTACTGACGTTGAACAAAAATAATGTCTCCCGTTGTACGTTATTGTTCAACTACTCGTCTTATTGATCTTACAAATCCCAAAGATGTCCGTCACAATGCAATGTTTGTGTATAAAGTATTACCGGTCAAGAAATTACTGTTCAGTAGACTTGGCTATCAGTTAGGTGTCACTGGGGATCGGTTTTATTGACATTCAGAAGGTTGAACCGCAAAGGTCCAATGACTCGGCATGTAACGGTTCGAAGGTTGAACTGCAAACGCCTGCATGGAAGAACAAAATACTGTAGACTCTGTAATCGATTGCTAGAAGCATGCTTAATTGACGTTTTAAAGCAAAATAGAGTAAGCGCACCTCATTTCCCTTCTCCGAAGAAACGCCCGGTAGTTTTATTGCTGCGTTTTTAATGTGACTAACTGGAACAGTTTTAATGTGATTTTGACGGATTAATTTCCTCTATCCTGAATATTAATGACTTCGCTAAAGTGTACGAGGAGTTATCCAACGAAAATAAATATCTTTGTCACGAGGTACATATCTGGACACTCTGAATAAGATTTCACAATTACGTGGTTACGACAGATATCTCCTGATCACTTTGTTTTCACTTTGTTTTTACTCAACAACGTACGTGGTTGGGGTATGGTGTCCAGTCAGACAGGATCATGAGGGGAGTTATAATCGATAAGTTCGAGAATAACCCGCATTAGCCAAAGATCACCTGAGTGATCGATATGGAGAAGCGAACGCACTTTTACAGAACGCAGCGTGTCATGCACAAGAGTTTTGTAGTGTTCGCTTCTGGTCAGCGGTGGGTGGGTATTGCTTAATGTCGCAACCAGCAGTCTTTTCTATGACCAAAAAGGATACTCAAAATCCAGGGGGAAGAGAACTGGTGGACGGGACCAAGCAACCGTCCACAGAAACATGTCTCAGTCCGAATCATCTAATCAGCCTAAAGTGAGGCTTTACCGAAATCGAATAGGACTTTGACAAATCATGACCCGGTAACAAGTTGATTTACTACCAGTTGAAACAGTGCGATCGTCGAACGGTTAGTGGTGTTCACTTTGTGATAAAGATCGTGAGGTGGATATGTGCCACGTGAGTCACATGGAACCACACTTGGCTTGAAGGTTTATGTTGCCCTCAGATTGAAAAACGAAATGCTACGTTTCCTACCGCCTGCCGTATTTTCCTGCTACTGTGGTATGGAAATCATGCACTTTTATTTTGACAACTTAGAACCTGAATTACTGAGCATGTATCAAGGCAGCTGAAAGAAACGTATGCTTTTGAATAGTACTCGGCTACAAAAACCTCTGTCAACCACAGAACACAAGATACATGTGGAACTAACATCCACGTGAATACCAATAAAGTGTATAGTTTCAGGTATCACAGATACCGTTGATCATTCGTTAGTAATCGATGCTATGTTGCCGGAAACAGTCCACAGTTACCATGCTTGTCATGTGTGTTCCTGCATGAAAATACTCACTCGATGTGTAAGTTTTTCTTGTCAGAACGTGTGCTGCTGTTATTTTCTTGTAGTTGCTACTTTATAATCGATGTGCGAAAGGAATTCATGGCTACCTCATTCAAACGGTTTCACTTACCTTTTTACACTTATTCATAAGGCCAAACAATTTTGCTTATCATTTGAACGGTCAGAAACCTTATTGTTCTCTCAGGTCCATGGTGATAATTTCAACCTGCTTTTGAACGACGATCCTGACGATTAAATCACGCAAACAAATGAATCTCTTATCTTAGAAATTGTTGTGATTTAACAATACGCTTAATCTGGCATCGTTGTCAATTTTACACACTTATTGAAAGCGTTTTACGTGTTACACCACTAATATACTGATATTTTACTACTAACGTATGGATGGTTGTACATATCTTATATACACTATTGGTTTTGCGCTAACGTTCGGCATGTGCAGCGATCCTTCAATGTACCTAACTGTTAATCCCTACTCCGTGAGAAATTTGCTTTACAAAGCATTTATTAGTCAACTGTAATTCGTTAGAAATCTCCCGAATGGTTGCAGAAGCACCGTAACTATCCCGTTCTAGCGTGCTTTCTGTCAAGCCACTAAAATCCTTCAACGGACTCAAGTGTACGTCTAGATTTTCACGAAGCACATACATCATTATCTCTCACAGCTATTGGTGTTGTGGTTCGTGTTAGCCAGGGTTTTACAATAAAAACAGTTTACGCAGGAGTACTGCCAACAGTTCGAGGACGGGTTTACTTTTCAGTACTGCTGTCCAAGCATACCAATGTTATCTACAGGGTGATTGAAATGACCTTCAATCCAGGTTATTAATTTGACCATCCTACTCGGGGTTTGTAAGTTACCTATCCGCTAGCACAACCGATCAATTGAAGATTTGAGCCCAAATTGTACCTTTGACTAGGTGGTCAAAATGATCAGTGCCCCCGTTTCTGATATAAATATTTTCGAGAAAACTGAAATCACAAGCTGTAAGTTGTAGATTGGTGAGATTCACAGGTATGTAAGCGGATGGTACAAGAAGAGACGTGATTAGAAATGAAATTAATCAGGAGCACATACGGCGGTTTATTGAAATCAACTAGACCATTTGCTCATCTTAGTGTTAACAAAATCAAAATGTTTCCAACTTTTTCTAACATCACTCACACTTTATCTGCGCGTTCTTATTCTAATAGACATTTCCCTTCAGCTCCTTTTGAAAAGAAGCTGAAGGTTGGAATTTCTTTCTTGTTAGGACCCGTCAGCAATGCATACGTTGCCACAGCCCAGATTCAGAATACGGTCGAACTGCAGTGGGGCAACCATGGTAATCATTGTGTCAGCAAGCTCACATTAAGCCGGCTTCATTTTCACACACAAACGCTTGGCCACACTCGCTTGTGAGTAACGCTTAAGTTGCCAAATAGCTTTGAGATAAGACACAGTAACTATCCTATTATACTCAGCCGATGACCCCACCACTAGGAATTTTTTCTAAGTTTGACTCTCAGAATACACCGCTTCTATATTTTGTACTAATGTATATATTTCTTGTAACCTCTGCTTACCAGCTGCAAGCGTTTTGCGAAAAAGTGTCATTTCAGAAAGCCACTGAAGTTTCGTACAATATGCCCTCCAATTCATCCGAACACCGGCAAGAATCATCCAATGAATTGTCTATGAAGAATTTGCAGATAAAGTACGAAGAACTACTACAGTTCATGGAAGGCCTACGCCAGCGTCTGACTAACCTTGCCATTCGTTTGACAGATTTGGAACAATCTACTGACTCACTGGAACGCCGATTTTGTGGTATAGACAACACTGAAACATCTTCGGATGGTATAACTCTCTCAACTTGTTGGAACGGGAGCACCTATGGGCGGTGAGTGATTCACTTAGAACTACTGTATCCGATATCGTTGGTAGGTGTTTCTAACCATAATGAAGTTTGGAAGTAGCTGGTCAATTTCCCAATTTAGGACCTATTTTACCAATGGTTGTGTGCGAAAATGAGGTTCATAGTATGAATTCCCGCTCGATCTGACAGTTATTCAGTATTGAAGACCGTCACTGTTTAGCCTGTAGCCATCTTTCTCTTGGTTAGTTCTCATTAATTTTGGTATGGCAGTGACAACCCAGAAAGTCTACGCGGGGCGAATGCACGTAAGCAGTGCGTGCACTTTGACTCGCGTGCCTACTTGTGGAAGCGCATACACTGACTATCGTTTCTCTACTGAAAGCGTTCACACTTGTGTTAGTGTATACTAGTGTCCATCATCTCTGTCTAGCTGTGTAGTGACATCAACAGTTGATTAGATGTTAGTGCAGCCGAAGGCCGAAATTGTGAACGTTTGGGTCGGAGCTGGGTTCAAGATCAAAGTCGGAAGCTTCATCCGTTAGACGTGCATTGGCTAAACGGCGGTGACGCACAAAGCTGGATAATAAAAGACCGACAGACTAAAATAATGTGTTGAAAACCGACGAATCATCGGAAAAAGTTTAGTTGCGGCGAGATTGGCTGCGAGAACTGGCGCTCAACCCCGGTATGTACTCCGTACCCCTCATCTACAGCCAGTGTCCCGCTGCAGTAATTTAGGACGCTCATTCGTAATCTGTGGGTATAAACCTGCTTATCCAACTTCCCAAGCAATGTTTTGATGACTGATGAGATGATGGTTGATATTTATGCTTGGTGAATCTTCTCAAGCATATTTCTTAGTTGTCCACCAACGTTGATTGTCAATTGCACCCATATGAAGTGAGAGCACATACACGCTATTTTCAGCTTGAGTCTTTCGTTAAATCACCTAAGTGTGAACGAAGAGCCCAACGCACCGATTGGTTCACGTATCAGTAAGCCCTCTCTCTTCTCCCTCGACAGACCTGCCTGTATCTGAGAGGTGGTTCTATCAACGGATTGTATGTTAGGGCAACAGAATTGCTAGGCTGTATTCTTGGCACAGTCTTCATCTTGAATGTCCTTCATTGCCCATAGTTCCACATCAACCTCATCGTCTGCTTGGCACCAGAATGTAACGCTTCAGTGACACTTATTGCATCTCAACTCTTTTACCAGAAGACATAGGTCTGCAAAACGAATGCTTCGAGTCTGGGTCACTTCAATCAGTTTTCTCAAATCCATGGTTTTGGTTATCAAGCAATACTATTCTACAGGTCCTTGAAAATTCGTTTCGACCCACTTAGCTGTGCTAGTTCATTCCAGGACACTCCACCCCAGATAGTATCAGGTGAATCGCTGTGGATGCAAAGAGAAATGAAGGTGTCTCAGGAGGACTCAGAATCGAGACAACTTGTGCCGGAAGCGAATTGCCCCGAGATGGTGTGTCCATGAAGGAAATTTGTTTTCGATGAGTTGTCCCGAGTTGAATTGGATCGGAACGAGTTTGCCATATCTGTTTAGTGCATTAAGACCAAATAAACCCAGGTAAACGTTTATGCAGGATTTGCGCTAGTTTTGAAAGCTTAGGAAGGAAAGAGAGTGTTTTTTTAGGGTAGTGGAAGAAATAAACAGATCTTAGTATAGTGAAAGAGTAACTAAACTAATCTGAAATGTATTACATGATTTTATTCGATATATGTTTAGAAGTGGTAAAAAACTTACTTTCACGTTCGACTGGCATGTGAACATCAACGGTTTTATCTGTCTTTGGTTGACTGCTCCTTCAATGTTTTATTTCAGAATGCCGGAACTATATCAGTTAAACCATCGTTAGCTGCAGTGTGTGGGCAGCAGATTTGCCACTAACGTTGTTGACAGCCTAAACTACATTTTCACGATGACCTGTAGGAGCTTCATCAGATAAGCGTTCCGTAAAATCATGTCAATTTCGGCGTGGTCTGGAAATTTTGGTTTCCGCCAAAAATCGTGACATCACTTGTTGAGAAAATTAAACATTGGTCCTATCTAGTAAGTTGATCGTCCTTTCTGGACCAGGTTGATTGAAAGAGGGAAACTACATTGCTGGGAAAGAATTTCTTAGACTTTGTTGGTCGTCCTTGTCAAAGTGACGCCAGAGAACTACAAAATCTCTGGTACGAGAGTGGAACATAAAATTTATCCACCACTCTACCATCATATTTTCAGGAAAAATCCCTTACCCATCGAAGTGTAGGAGACGTTCCATGGAAAGCCAATTATTTATCTTGTAAAAGCAGCTGTTGAAGATGGTTTAACTGACGGGCTACGTGCATGATAGTGAGGTCACTGTTGTTTTTGTCGACGAAGAGATGCTGACAGTATCACAACAAAGTGCCAAGGAAACCAGGGGTGAGTAAAAATGGATCGGTGAAACAGATTATGACACAGGAAAAGTAGGGAGATGAAGAAAATATAGAAGTGCGGTGAAATTGATGCCAGCCTAAGCGGACTTCCGGTCGTTACAAGAGTATTAGAAGCTGAAAGACCTGGTATACATAGCCTAATAGAGGAGACCAATGTTTTTCGTCAAGTAGCAAAAGAGGCAACTACTGTTGCAAGTCATTTTGATCTGCCCATTTGGGATAAAGTAAAACTGGAAAGGCATACGAATTTCTGAACAAGTTCCTGTTAAAATCGTTTAGGTGTTCTCCGGGATTCGTTTGACATGTTGAAATTGAAATATGGTTGATTTTCTTTAGTGCCTCTACAGAAACCTTCATTTATCAACAGAGGTGTTATCAGGAAGGCGTTACTATTTCTACGATGCGTATGAATTCGTGTGGTTCGATGTTTCTTTTTCCTAACTCTTACATAACACGACGTTGGGAGTGATTCTGTGAATGTATGAAAACAAGTTATTTAACTTCTAAAAAACAAATCGTGAGTTTTGAAATGTTTTTGGTATGAGGACTTTGGTTGACACCTGAAGCGCGAACAGTCGATGCTGATTGGTAACTTTACAGGTAGAAGTGTTTGTGCAATCGGAAACGTCTGTTTGACAAAATATCTGGATCAAATGGCAAATTTGCAAGATAATATATGACTAAATCACTGTACTTTGTCGTGTGTGGACATAACAGCGTATGTTTTCTGCATGTTGGGGACCTAAAAATGGATTGAAACCATTCAGAAAAAATACATGTGAGATCAGAAAATATTCTAAGGTGTAGAAGAACACCTCCACTTCGAGTTTAATCACACCTGTCAGTATGACTTGATCATACCTTCATTTTTTGCTTCCTATTGTTTCCACATTTCATTCCCCGATCTCTTTTTGGCTGAGCTTATTAACAGTTATCCTCCTAAACTGACATTTGGTAATCCACGTGCTTATGGCCTTCGCGATTACACGCTAGGTGTCCGTTGTTGAAAAATGGTGAACTCAGTGAGCAGTGTTTTGTCATGTCATTGGATTGTGGCGGATGACCTGTCGAATCATTTGGTTGTCACACAGTCTCAGGTAGTTAAATGAAGTTCAGAGATGTGCAGCATAGTAGTATTTACGAGTCACACTCTCTTGGAAATGACTGTTATTAGGAATGCTGAAAGATGGCATTTTCACCTGTTGAACAACATAACAGAAGATTTGTCATTTCCAGGCTTCCGTATGACCGCATTTAGGTGTCTTAGTATTGGCAGTCTGCAATGTCCACTTCCCTCTTGAGCCATTTCAAAAGCATCCTCAGGTATTGTTTGGGCAGTACGATATTTTTTTATGACAGTAAGCGCTTGAGGGTAGGGATTTGAACAGATGAATCTGTTTACTTTGAACCATGAAGGCCGAGAGCCTTAGGTGGGAAGAGTGAATGGAAGAAGTTTACCGTGCTCTTCACTCACTTTCCTGCTCGTTAACTAGGGATAACAAATACCTTTAACAAGACCGTTAGAATAAAAACTTGCTTGGTCAGCGTGTTTGTTCGATTTAAACCCTATTGTTCACAATGTAAGATACTGGATGTAATCTGGATCGGTGGTTTTCTTCATGGTATATAGGTTGTCTGCTTTGCAAATAGTTGGCCTCAGTGATTATCAGTGATGTGGTGGACAACTGTTTCAACCTGGTTGGGTTTAATTTGTACCACACACACAACGAGAGCTCAAAGCCACAACTAAGCGTCTGTTGGTACTGTAGACACATATCCACTAGACCACAGTATCTCGACCCTAGGGGTCACATAAAGATATGTGGATTACTTTCTATTACTGTGACGTCTCCCAAGTCACATACCTTCCAGCAGCCCAACAACCGTAGCATATAATTTAGTGAGTAGGTGTCTGGAATACCAACTGACATTTATTCGTAGACCATGGGTTAGATTCTATGGCGTGTGCAATACTGGTGATACTAAACAACGTCATGACTGCTATCCTCTTCTTTCGCCAGTGATCAAATGTTTACAAAACTTCTCTCTACTCCTTCTAGCGGCGGTTTTGCATACTTGTTCTTTTGCAGCTCGGCAGCTAAGACAACTGACGTTTCCTCTTGTCTCATAGTTTTCATCCCCATTCGTAGCAACAGGAAGCAAGAGGAAACAGTACCCGTCAGTGGATGGACACTTTTTAAAAAGTTACATTCGATACTTTTCTGAAAGTTGTGCGGAGAACGTCATCACTTTTTCGAATGTGACTTTTCATTCAAAATATTTCATTTGCAAGGCAACCTGACCAAGAGGGTCAGCGAACATATTCAATGCGGCGATTAGAAGCAATAATGGAAAGTTTAAAAAATCATTTCTGTTTTCCAATTCTGGTTTCGAACGGATTCATATGAAGACGCTCATAATGAATTGTTCGTCATTATGGGTCGTGGTTTCTATCCAACAGTTCAGTTCTCTACCAGCAAACCTCGATGCATTGGGGTCAAACTTCATTTACACGTACTTCATCTTGGTGGAATAAGTTGTAATATTTTATGAAATTTTATCCGACCTAACTGTGTGAGGCGTCAGTGTTGGATTAGTGTGATCTATTTTACATAGGTCCACGCATGCTACATACAGCTTCACTTCATCCATCTCACACACATGCAAACGTGTTGTTTTGGAAATGACAAACTGTGCACACATGTTTTTCTCTAGTCGCCAACATGTTTCCAATGCTGTTAGAGGCCAGTTTCTGAAGAAAAAAAACTAGCTCGTGTACCTTGAACTCAGATTAATCATTGGGATGTTATTGAGAGATTTAATGTGTGTTTGTTCCGACGAGTGATCATGTGTGTGTGTGTGTGTACATTTTTGTGGTCGATTGCAGCACACTGTAAAAGCGAACAACAAAACCGCTTCCCTGCGATCTTATCAACACATTCCACAACTTTTGTTGATTAAAATATCGGCATTGCTGATTACAAACCCATTCAGTTCTCTTGATTTCTCACCAGATAATGATCCGAATTCAGTGGGGACCTGTTGCCAGAATAAATCTAGTTTTTGTATGAGTGAATTTAGAGTGATACATGGTAGTAACTCTTCTGGTTATTGTCTCCATTAGTGCATGGTAAGTAGTATGCTGTATTCAGTATTAGTACAGGATTAGTATAGAATTATGTTACGGTCACCAATACTCATTTTCTTATTAAGATTTCTCACGGGGTTCTAAAGAAACAACTCGAAGAACCTCTTGAAAATATAGTGTGTTCTCATAGCAGTGCAACTACGCAGTTGCCAGATTTGCCATCAGCGTTCAGTCATAACGGTAAGGTCAGCCTATCATGCATGCACAAAATGCTTTAGCCCAAACGTGGTTCTACTCTGCGGCCCTTACGCAGTTTATGTTTAGCAAGATTGCAACATATTTGGTTTTCCGCGTTCCTTTAACTGTACGTCATGACGATGGCAAACTGTTGGCAAGTGGCTTGCATCAAAGAGACGAGGTTAGATAAAATGAAGAAGAAATGTTAGGGGATGTTAACACTTCCAAACTCCCCATCGATTTGGTCAACATATAGTCAACGCATGGAAGTCTTCTGGTGACAGCCAAACGATATTCCTTCGTTTACATCATACTGTAGACGATCCTACTATCTTTTCAACCGCCTTACGCACATTGCAACGGTATTTATCCTTAGTAGGATCGTTTCGTTTTTTGCCCATCTTTCTTCCTGTTAGAATGTTGTCTTCACCTCAGTACTCCTAGTTACATTCTCTTTTCGTAGAATAAGTTTCTGCAACATTCCTTTAATCTGAAGCCCTCTCAGGCAAACTGTTTATTCCAACAGCTGTCCCCATAACGTGAACAACCATCTGAATCGAATTTACCTCCCACTCCAGTAAGCGCTAATAACCCTTACTCGTAACCAGCAACTAGCAACCGGACGTGCTTGTTCATCGTACCCAAACGTGGAGGTTGGTCATATATGCTATTATGATTGATCAGTCTCACGCAGTTAGCATTTGGGCATGTTAATAACGTCAGTCGTCAGGTCTCCAATTCCAGCAGTAGCAATAATATAATACCATGGTTTATGTGGCTTACTTCACTACCGCGTGTGAACTTGCGAGAAATAAACTATGCGAACGTCTGTAAATCGTGTTCTGACTGCCTATCTTCAACGTGGCCTAGATTAGTTACCAATGGAACGAGCCAACCAATGGGGCCAACAACGACAGCAGATAGATTCAGGGTGAATATAACAGAAACAAAAATATTCGTTGGGCATTCATTCTCTTTGTTATTTTCGAGTGCTGCTCAGTAAGAAGAGCACTTTTTCGACGATAAGTTATTATTCAATAGTGCACGACGCCCAAAAGATTTATATTTTATCACAAGAGTAGCTGAATGCCTCCATTGGTTTAAACTACGCTCCTGGTGGAAAGACTGTCAAAATCCATCGGAGTGCCAAAGTTAGATAATCCGCCTTAAATAATACCATTAAGCAGGTTGCCGTACACCCAATGAAGAGGATTTCGCCAGTTGATAATGATCACAGTCTCCCCGGGGAAATTGTATTTTCTATTGCTCAGGTGTAAGAAAGTGTTGCGGTAGTAAACGCAAATTGCAGACGAACAGGTATGTAAAAATCAATTATCCAGGAGTTCTGTGGAAGCGCCAAAGCCCGAAGTCCAGAGCAAAGGGCCCATCAAACAGGCGCGATGCTCAACTGAGTCAGGTGGGCAGCGATCACAATACATTCCCGAAACTACAGCCAGATTAGCTGGCTGTGAGTCGGGGTAGAGTGTGTGTGCATTTTCAGTCAGGTCGCTCGGCGCGATCGCTCCAATGCTTTGGCGGAAAATTCGTTGCAATTCGTAAGTTGAATGCTAGATGAATGTTGCAAACTGGATATTCTATGTTGCATTGTTTCCGATTTTAGGAAGAAAGAATGCTGGGAGATGCTTACGTGCTCAGGCCTTGTGAAGCACCTTTCAGATGTGATTACTGTTTGCTTGGTCCTGCTGTTTCTAGATCAACAGATTATCTGTGGCATAAAGACTAGTGTACATGAACAGCTACCTTTCTGACACTCCTTGAAGTAACGCTGAATATAACAACTGTCGGAAAAGCAGTAGATCAGTAGTGAATTTTTTCTTCGATTTCGGTGACCTCATTCAACCTTCTTCTCTTACTTTCATAGGGATGCATATACTGCTGACCCATTGAATTCACTCCATGGCTCAATATGTTCAGAGAGGATGCTGTGGTTAATGGTTCGGACTGTTTTTATTCTTCAAAAACTCCCAGTTGTATTCAGCTGTTAACAGTACTGTGTTTATACAACTTCATGCGGGATTCCTTACATGGGTGGTTGAGGATCGTAATGGTTTTATGTTCTGGGTCTTTATTTTGCCGAAAAACAGTCCGATTGTTTGGTTAATAATATTACTAATTGCGATGACACCTTTCGACTTTTTTCACATTATCCTTTATTTTAACAAAACCGCCCTCAAGCTTTCACTTCTTGGCTTCAGTAGTAGTGAGTTAAAATAATCAATATATTCTATTCAATTTCCAACTCGTAGTTCGCCAAACCAGCACGACCTCAGTATGTTCAGTAAACGCAGTTTGAGTCCACATGTCCAAAAACAAGTTATTAATTCACAACCTGCAGAAGTCTCGTGCGACCGTTGGACACTTTCTTTGATGATGTCCTGGTGAGCACATGGAATGTATGATTCTTCCTATCGTTCCTAAGGAAATCTCCCCGATCCTCTGTCGGAAATAGTTCCAACGCTCTGTCTTATGGTTGTTCTCCAACGAACATTCCGTAATGTGATCGTCTGCGTGAAATGGGCAATATCTTTTCACAGTGACCGAGTACCTTGTGACTTTCCATCTTATAATATTAAGCTACCATTCTTGATGAAACTTGATGTTCAGTTATTTACTTTAACAATGGGAGTTATGACTATATCTACGTTTATCGACGCTTCTCAAGATGATTCCCGAGCACTGATTACTTCTAGCGAGCTAATTGGTGATAGCACACATTTAGAGTTCCTGTACATATACATTTACATATACAATGTTCGTTTTACAGGGAAGTAGTTAATAATATATAACTACGAGTAGGACATTGTGCAGAAACCTCCACTTTGGGATGGTTTATCGCAAACTGCCAGTGTGCAGTGACTGAATGTTAACTTTCTCGGTTTGTTGCTGAGTCACCGCAATCTACACCATTCACGTGATCATGGATATGTCAGTGAAGTCAGCAAGTTATTTGTCAGTATCTACGTTATAGTAACCATTCACAGGTCATACTTAAGCTGGACCGGCTTCTGGAAGCCATTAAAATTCGGAGAACAAGGTGATCTCGACAGTGTATTTCAGCGACTTTGAATTTTAGTATCCAAGCGTTGTAATATTGTGCAAAGGCTGCCAACCGTCACAGCTTGTGCAGTGTCATTTCCGACATGGATAGATTCCCAATCGTGTGGACCTTGGGAACGGCAAGTCTTCTCCATAACCGCTACTCATTTCCAAATGTCCATGCATTTCAGCACGTTTCATGCACGTTTGTGTAGTTTTTCTCTCTGCCTCTGAAATCGTTGAGGCTCACCGTTTGCATCATCTCAACCACCACATTCTAATAGCTTGCTAAAGCTGATTCGATCGAGTGATAGCCGAGGGTCAGTTGTCATAGCGCCGATACTAACGACGAAATCGTCCGTTTAAGTGACTGCGATCATGTAATTTGGCACAGAATGTGGATGCTACTTTATGGGTATCGCGATTGGACAAACTGCGAGTCGTGCGATCAAGGAATAGTGATGTCACCTCAGAAATAAGGCTGTGTTAAATCTATCCAGTATGCATCTGTACATCTGCAGAGCAAGTATATACAATTATAGCCAGTTTGGCTCTCTGACGGTGGACGTTTATTTTTGTTTGCTCGGATATTTGGTCGCCATTTTGGTCATAACACGGTTGCGAGGACTTTGAACCATGAACGGATGAGTTTGTTTTGCAGTTCGCTATTTTTCATTTTGCAGAAACACTTGGCAACACTCAATCAGTAAGCTTGCTAAGAGAACATTGCAATATTCACACGAAACACTCGAAACTGATCAGTTTAGTAACAGCTGAGGTACCTCGACTGAACATGTGGACTTTGACCCTTTCATAACGTGTTCGATTGGTGTAGCAGCAGTGTAAATAAAAGTTGAAATGTAATATTGTGTGGCCTGTCTGGCACACCGAATTTTTGCATTGCATTTTCGGTAGTACTTCAATTATATCACTGCCGTGTACTAGGCACGTTGTCGGATTGTGTTTGAAAATAACGATCACGTATGAGACAGTTACTCAATGGGAATCATGAAAGGTCTCATTTAGTCAGAGAAAAACAACACAACAAACATGTGTTTTGGGTAGTTCGTTATAGGGTCAACATGACTGGGAAGGATAATAAAGATGGACTGAGTTATCTGATTGGTCATACTCAATATCACAGCTAATATCACCCCTTGTGCTGGATACGAGCAACACTACTTCCCACGATTGACGACAACGGACTGCTCGGCTGTGGGTGGGAGTGTGAACCGATTGAAATCAGGAAGGTTTTGAGACCTGTACAACACAATAGATTACGTTATCTGAGGGCGAACTATCTTCCTGCTGTGAAAATCCTTTGCTCACCTATCCCTGGTTATGCTACCGGAACAATATGCGTGATACAAAATGCCTCCAACAGATTATACTCGATGACAAATCACGACAGGAAGATACACGACCGTGTTTGTGATGGAATTTTCACCTCTGTTTCTTAGTCGAGGCGGATTATACTGCTTCTCTGTTTAAATTAGCTTCCCGTTATCCCATCCGTGTTTGTTGCTCAGGGGTGTGACGTTGTGCGGTGAAATTGTAAAGCCATTTATTAATGTCAATAACTTGCAAACCATACATCGAAAATCTCTGACTGCACTATTTCGGCTTACGATTCGATGAGTGATGATCACTATGTAACCGATGTTGAATAAAAATGGTCCATTATTCGTTTGGTGAGTACTTTAGTGAGCGACTGTTTCGTACTGTGCCTTCAGCCATACCAAGCGATCTCCAATTCACAATGCTCAAAAAATTACAGGTAGAACGAAGGACTTTATCTGAGTAGAATAAAAGGTCTTGTTCCTTCTGAAATACAACCTTTTGAATACGTCTACAAGTTTTTGTACAGTTAGTCCACCAAGTGGTGAGTATACCCTTGTTGTGGCGACAAAAGATTCTTGGCCTGGGATATTGTTTGTTGAAAGACATCTATTAAAAGTAAGTGAAAATACAAACAACGAACACAAACGTTATTTCTGACTGTCTGGTATTGATATCTTTGGTAGCAGTTCCGTCACATGCTCTTTGGTGACACGTCACGCATAGTGCACATACACGTTTCCGACAGTCACTTCTAGTCCCCAATCGTCCTGGCGATAAGACATGCCCTTTATTTTCCATATGTGCGAGTCGCACTATACTGCTCAAAAACAGTGATGTATATTATACAACATCCTTACCCCTACGAAACACATATATTGTGTAGATTGAAATGAGCAGCATGACACGTTGCTCGGATCAGTCATCAGAACTCTGTTATTTTCTGTGATGATGGAAGTTCAATTTGGAATATCTTGACGGCCGGTTATTTTATTGGCAGAACCCAGGAAGTATTTTACTTTTCTTCAACATAGCAACTTTTACTCGGATGCCAGTTGGTTCAGAGATATCAGACCGCTAATTCGTTGTTTGAACAACAGAAAACTGATCGCTGCAGCAAAGTGGGAACGTATGATATAATCCACTCAAAACAAACAAAAAGTGAACACAGTCCAGTGTAATGGTGAGGCCGAACACTTCTGAGGATCCTTCTACTGGAACCGGAGAAACAAACTGGACGTCCTGCATCTCAGTGTTGAGAATCCGCCATCCCAGTATGCGGTACACAGAATGCGTGCAAGGCTGATTGCAGTCTACATTATTTGGGTCAAATTTCAAACCATGATTTCCTTTTTTGGGCAAAAATTCTTCAATAGTACAAAACAAGGTGTGATATGTTTTCATCTTTGATGCAATTGTAAATCAGCACTAGTCAGTACAAAACAAATGCAACGATCACTTTGTGGTACCATCGTCCAAGCTGTTCAGTAGAACTACACTGTTCTGCGATTTCTTTCCTCAGCTCAGTGAGTGATATCAACAAGGTGTCAACCAATGGATATGTTTTTCCAAATGTGGATTTAATGAGCTGTACCCACTTTGATGGCCCGCGTTTCATCAACAAAACTACCTTTAACTAAACTGCACGGAATACAGCTTTCGCAGCAAAAGAGGGACAGGTATTTAATTGCAGTGGTACCATAATGAGTAGTTGAATGAATTAGTTGTCTGCAAAAATCTTGAGCCACACAGTTTGCTCTCGGGTCGAGAAAATCAGAGCAGCGACGATCTGGACGATACTAGACAATCTCAGTTTAGTAGAAAAACCATACCCCTTTCATACAGAACCAGTAGGGTTTACATTAACAATTGTTACTGTACAACAACCGTGTTCTGTTTTGATTGGCCAGCTCGATTTTACGTTTCACGACCTCATCACGTCTATCAGTATATCAGTGGCGAATCCCACTTGAGATTATGCAGTAAAACATTCAAGGAATGAATGATAATGTTTACATGGTGTAAATTAATTCTTTTTCGTCCAGATTCGAACACGTTAATAAGGGCCTGCAGTTGCAGTTTTCAGTATGGCTAGTACAACTGTTACTCAGTAATGCATCATACCGAACTTATCAGAGAATGACGTTTAAACTCTTGTTCATCGAATCACATACGTACCGTTGATTAGACTGAGGAGGACACTCATATGTTTCCGTCCTAGAGTAACAAAACTGCAACCATTGATATATTAGCGGACAGTAGTCGTGTGTGCGTTACATCATCTATGGTCAAATGTTGATGCTCGGTTTTGAGAGATTCATACTCGCGTGTGTCCGTTTGATCGCTTATCCAGTTTGCGGTTTGGAGGTGTCGATAAGTCATAGTGCTGCATGTATGAATTCATCCGTTCTTTGTTTCACTAAACATTTTAAGAACAACGATGTAAATTCCCTTTCTGGTTATTAATGAGTTTAATGTTGTATACTTTAATACAGGCTAAAAGATGTGCAGGTGTGTTTGGTGGCTTTCGGGGTATCACAGCGAACTTTTGAAACAACAGGTATTAAATCACTTGACCTGTAATTGACAAGATCGTTGTGACCACCCCCTTTGTTATAGGACTTGGACTTTCCAGGCACTCGGAAGGCCGCCTTGCTCTAGTTAAGAACTTTGTAATTCCTTCGTTAGTCTCACAAGCTGTTCTGCGTAGCTCTTCATTGTCGCTGGTGAAATTAGACAAGGGTCACGCGACTGGCCATTTAAAATTGGGGGCACCAGTATCAAGAGTCTGCTTTGTTCTATTAGTGGCTATTTTTTGGTGAGCAGGTTGTTTATTACCTGGACATATTACTTAAGTACAAAATGAGAAAGTTTTGAAGGTAAGTGTAGTGTGATATATATCTCAATCCAGCTGTCTTTCGATGCTCCTTTCCAACACCGCTTACGTACCTGTTTGAACTTACCGTTCACAGATGGGCAAACATCTGTGAGAACCGACACCTTTCATAAGTCATGTGGATTGACGTTTCAGTTCGTTGTACGACTGGTACCATCTGGAATCTTAGTTAAACTATTTCTCTGTTGAGCCAAAACCTGTTGATACTTTGTTGAACTCCCTTGAAACAAAACAGTCTGTCGAGGTTTAATTTAGGTATGAGCATTGGATACTATTGATAACTATAACCCCGACGGTTGGTGTCACCTCAAATTAGTCATGTGATGAATCGTGTCCATCCAATTAACGGGGTGTTACACTGTGCTACCGGCAGGTTTATATATATTGGCTTGCTTCGCCAGCAGATGATTGTGTCCATCAGTGACGATTTTGCATATACTGTTTAATGTTGAGCCTACGACTACATAACAGCTGTCATAGTTAGCAAAATTTGGTAGCTAATTTTATCAATGGACCTTGCGCGAAGTGTCTAAACTGTTCAGTATACGTGCCCAGTTAAGTTCTAGCCGCATTCTAATTATCAGTGAAATTTCATTCTAATAGTGTGTTGATTTTGACAATGTCAGAACTTCAGTACTAACTCAATGTTCCCTAAGCTTTGGTTTACATTATGGCTACTTGGTCAGTCTTATTAAGTGTCCTTAGTCACAGTTCGTAGAGGAACCTGGTTTTATCTGATAAACTTTAACCAAGTAAGTGATAGGGTGCTTTTGGTGGGAGCCGAAATAGAAGTCCAAATGCATACGCCTTCCTTACCAAACCAGACATCTGTCTGAATTTTGTTGTTGATGTGGCTCATTTTAAGACCTTGTCAACTTTCACAAATAGCTTTGTTTTGTTTGAGTGAAACAAATTCGTTGCCTCTGGAGACCATGTTTCTGTGACCTTTTATGAAAACATGATAGCCTGCTTCGTGCTGGTGTTTATTTGAACAATGGGTGTCTCGTTTGTTCTTGCGGTACTTTCGTGCCTATTGAAATAACTGATTGAGACATGACAACTGCTATCATCCTTGATAAGGTGTATAGAATAAGCAAGACAGGCCACGTTCCTTCATCTCCGTCTGTGGGCACGCAGTACCACACAGCGCTGAACACACGTAGGACAACCCTGCGTGTGTATACGCCTCGGCGTTCATCAAATTTGGTATAGGCATGTCTACAATGGTGCTTTTGTTGTCAACTCGTTCACCTTTGACCCTCGGTTGTCTGATGGAATGGGAACCATCTCAGAGACAATTAGTCTTAATGGGCATTCAAACGAGAATACTGTCTGTGTGACGGAGAGGAATAATCATAACATCAGCCGTTTCGGAGTGACGCAGTTATCCCAATGAAACTTGACTTACTGTCTGACGCACAAAAATTCGAACCGAGATTTCTGAACATGTTTTCAAATCCCACCAAAGCTAGTCTGTACTGAATCGCCTTAAAAATTGGCATTCCAGCTTGCAAACATACGCCAGAATATTTTACCGTTAGGTGGAGAAATAATTACTGGACGGTTCGAAATGAGGACTATAAAATTTGGGTTCTCAAATGAACACCAAAAACTGACAACTAAACCACTAAAAGAGCAGTACATAGATATACCATATTTCTTTACAAGATCATTTTAATTCAGACGTCCAACGAGTGATTGCGTTCACTTCCTGGTTAGCCTATCACCGGCCGAAGACAATTGACACTTGCTCACGGCCCTCAGGGCAAGTGGCTTGTACTTCACATATGTGATTCCACTCTCACACACACTTATCCAGTGCAGGCTCAAAAGTACAAGAACAGGGCGCACGTGAATGGATGCCTGTTTGTTTCAGCCAGGTGGTAGGGTTTGTGGAGGTTGAAACTTTTATCATCCGCAAACAGAACGTAGTAACTTTAATGGTAGGGTATTAATATTATTATTGATAAGAAAAATGAAGTGTTTCAGTATGAGAGCGTATACAATGCACACTGAACAGGATTGGAAAAAGGGACAAAAGACGAGATTTGAACCGGTACAGTGTATCAGCAGAACCCAAGGAAAAAAGAAAGCATAAAGCCACCATGGTCAAACTCTCTAAAAAGGAGAGCAGGTGAGCTACCAGGTGACGGCTGCCGTTGGTTGATACGAACGAAGAACTAGATATAACAGATATAAGAACATTTACGCCCGGTGTGCTCGTGATATCTTCGTTGCTAGTGTAATATCAGTACGTTGATAACTTTTCAATCAGAGAGAGCCAGTGCATTTGCGACCGCATTCTATGCAGTGCCATATGATACCGCCTGACTTTAACTCACAGCCACGCGATTGTCGCTTGTTGAACCGTCGGATGCTCGTTTGGATCATATTTCTCCTGGTGGTCTGGTTTAAGTTTACGTTTTTCTATGATATTAGGTTGTTAGTACAACGTAAAGGACTTGCTTGGGCAACACCATAGTGCAAAGGAGTTGAGCGATCGTATTATACTACTCATACCGCAGCTATTCAGTAGCAGGTGCAGGGCATATTTTTTGACACCGTACAAGCCACAAGAAGACTGCAGGAAGGATCATCGAAGTGCAGCATCACTCCTAACGGTCTCTGATATTTAGTGGAAATGAGCATTGACATATGTGGTAGCCGAGACTGTCTGAGGCCGAATATCACGTGCAAATGAGTGGTTTTGTGACAGGTATGGTTTACATGCTTAACGAATGTATTGCTTTGTCGAATAAATAACCCTTGTGCCATCCGCCTTCTTGGATCACAACAATAGTATCGCAGCTTTACGTCTCCAGAATCTCGCTTACTCGCTTCGATCTGCCCGTGTAACAGCTTCTTCGAAATCCATCCATCCGTCAGTCAACGCACATGATTGGGCGTACAAGAGTTTGGACACTGTCACTGAGCGATGGATGACCAACTTTGTTTTCATCTTCAGGTCGCGGTTCTTCCGAACACGTTTTTCAGAACGTCCCAGAGCAACGCTTACTCTGACCATAGAAGCCCGCAGCTCACGGTTCACGGATAAATCTGTTGTTAGCTTGCTACATAGATGAGAGAAGTTTGTACAGCTCTCTGTCGTGTTTTTGTTGACAAGGTTTCCAGGTGTAGACACTGTGCCTCTATCTGGAGAAAACTGAGAGAGGAAATGTCACACATGTGTTAATCTCCAAACCAGATTTCGATGCCGTGGTAGCCTAAGACTGAAGGTCCTCTTCATTGTGTACAACTGGTGTACTATCCTCTGCAAACAGTAATATGCATATTGACAAAATATATATCCCTGTTAGAGCACTGAAACATCGAATATTCAGTGGGTGATCATCAGTCGTGTATTCCATCTGATCACCGTCTACCGAGTTCTGAAGAACTACTATTACCGTTGCGTCAAATATAAAATAAATAGGTTTGGAACTTAAACGTAACCTTGCTTCACATCAATGATACTGTCAGAATCATGGATCCACATGATTGCACCTTCACACTCATACTCACATGCAGCATTTTATTTAAATTGACAAACGTACCTGGGCAATCCAACTTACCAAGTATTTTCCACAATGCCTCACGGCTCCTGGAATCAATCGCTTTGGAGAAACTTACAAACAGGACACGCAGTAGCTGGTTGCATTCTCGATACTCTATCTGGACCTGTCGGTTATTGAACAATAACATACACACAAAGTGGTCGAAGTTTTCAAACGTGATGATGCCTATGTTGCCTGACCTGTTCAATCGGACCCAACAACGCTAAGTCTGGACTGCCATGAAGAACGTTCGAAAAATCTGAACACAGCGGTGAGTAGACGTCAGCTTTCCACTTATAAACCAGGCCAACATCTGACGATTGCTTCTTGTCTTGCTAATATTAATTTCGTATAGATTGAACATCACCCACAATTGATCACAGCTGTCTCATTTCCATGAACTTTCCAGTCGACCGCTTTCAAAAATAAGCACTAGACTAGAGTTTCGCTCTTATTAGAGCTCGTCAGCAGTGCATATCCTTGCCACTGTCGGGACCAGAATTCCAGCCACGCTTTCATGAGGCAACTGTGTTGACCACTGCGCCAATGCCCTCACATTAGGCACGATTGTTCAATCTATATGAAACCAAAATCCCCTACTATTCATCAGTAATCAAACTGTTGCTCAACAAGTTAATGATTTCTGAGATTTCAACTTGGAAGCAAGTCCTAGTCGAGGGATCATCGACTGGAGTTAACACGACAGTTAGTTTGTCTCCTATCGAGACGATAGGGCAACCTGACCATCACCCACAAACGAAAATGGTTGGGCGTTCACTTATGATAATTCGGTCGTGCCAAAATATGACCTCGCCACACGGCTACTCTTGGTAGCACTACCTAGATAAGTCTTATCTCTTGCCACCTAGTCTGAGACTGCTCTCGTGTTTTCCTTACGTGTGGTATACGAGCTAATATAGGTAATTTCAACGTTCGACTTGTGTAACAGATAGGTCAACAGGCAGCTCTCGAACGGATGTTAAACTCGTTAGATGTTGGCGCTTGTTATATTTCGGAGACTAGTATTCAGGACACCGGTCAAATGATCGATCTGGCAGCGGCCTTGCTGCCTACTCGATGCTGGATTTTTACTTGTGGTGACTTCACGGTTGCCACTACCGGTCAGGCTTGATTAAGTATAGACCTCAACATGACTGCACCAGCCGCAGTGGTAAGCTGGACTTCCATTAGCGGTCAACTTTGTCCTATCCACTTGGCAACTTCTGCTAAGGCCAGCTCTAGACACCAAATCCTCGGGATTCTTTTCATTGTGTCTGCTTGTGCTTCAACTGACTGCAGTGAAGTCGGTGTCAAGAACGTATTCCGTTCAAATTTTTCCCCGTCTCCTGTGGTCGACATATGGTTCTGATATTGTCCTCCTGGTTAGAGGTATGAACATCTAGGTCGGCCTTCTTGTTAAGGCTGTCTCGTTTAGGTGATAGGTTTTGGCTAGCATCACTTTTATCAGATAACGATGGACGGCTGATTGTAAACTATTTTAGCCCGCACTAGTGCGCGTCGTTGTTATACTTGTTACCCTCTTTCTCCGAATCATATCTGGTCTCAAACAGACCACATAGTTAGTTACAGGTGGTATGGCTTCATTCAGGACTATCGTTCCTATCGGAGCACGAACTCTGTTTCAGTTCGTGCGTTGATACGTTGTTTTGTTCTTGCCTTCACTGGATGACAAACTCACTGGCAGCAACGACTAGCTGTTCAGAAACCGGTTATATTGTGGGTAAAGTGTAAATACCAAATCGGCCTGGAATGCAAGCTCACCGGTTCACGTCCGGAAGGTCAAAGCAGCTACTGGACCAAAATCTAACGGGTTATTCATGAAGTGGGTACTGTAGTATGCAGTACGGTGGTGCACGGATTTTAAAGAAATCCCCAGAGTTTTTAGATGCCAGACGGAACTTTCCTTCTGATAGTTCATATGAAACTTTTACGCAGGACATTCATAGGAAACTGTAACGCAGCCTGATCACCGATCGTGAAGCTTGACTGATAGAGAAAGGAATGGAAACCATTCTGCCTCAAGAAACACTTGCAAGCTTATCCGTGCTACTGGTCTCAGGCAACCGTCTATCAGTGAAGTTATCAGCAAGGCGGATGGCACACTCATGTATAATAAGTCCAGATGGTTAGAACGCCGGGCGGAACACTTTGAAAGTCAATTTATCTGGTCTTCTGCCCTTACTGCATTGTCGCCACGAACTTGCAGTGTATCACCCTGGTCGGTAGATTATGCATCACCCACTGAGATAGAGGTCCGCAATTGTAGGTCGGTTTTCAAACATAACAGGACTACTGATCCAAATAACCTGGTGCCGGCACTTCTCAAAGAAGGTGAGCAGGCATCAGTAGTGGCTTTCACACAATTGTTTCAACTTGTGTGGACGACAGGGATCATACCTCAGTGCTGGGGTCACTCGATAATAATTCCCAAATTCAACAAAAGAGCCCGGGCCTCTTACGAAAACCATAGGGGAATTAGCTTGACCGTTTTACTTACTAGGGTTCTGGCATCCACCATACTTCGTTGACTCACCGCAGCTTGAGGGGCAAACATTAGGGAAGTAAAGACAGGGTTCCACCCTGGGTGGAAATGTATAGTCAATATCTGGACTGCTTAGCTGATGTCAGCTGACATGCACACTTCGTGCAATACCGTTCAATCTATTGTAAACTTGCTGAGCCTCCGATTTTGGCACATGCTGTGATTTGCCACATTGTGGTGCGCATGCTGTGCTTATCATTCCATAAGTCCGTTTTCTCTAACCCTGTTGGTTACAAGCGTATACCCTCACACATAACAGCGTACTACTGATTAATGAGCGTATCTCGGGTATCACCGTTTTCAGGTAGAGCAGCCAAAAGGTCATACCCGTCTGGTTTGTCGGTTAGGACTGTGAAGATCATCTGTTTTCATTATTTGTGGTTCATGAAGCGACGGTGTTCATGCCTGACGGCCACCTAGTGACATTCGACAACAGACAACAGACCCAAATCACATTGTACCCATTAATCACGTTTATATAACCTGACCTTAATCAGGTCATTGGATTTGTTACGTCACGTTTGTCTAATGATTGTGAAACTTCTTTCTCCCTTCCTCACATGGTGGCACATCCTACCGATTCCTAAGTTAGGAGGCATGATCCTTCCTTTCGAGACCTTCATGTCGTTCACCTCAGGCCTATAATGAGTCTGATTAGCTCGGAGATAACCAGATCCAGGCAACTCTCAGGCATCTGATCTCATCAATGTGCATGAGACAATCACGGTATGTTCAGTACCTCGCCGTTTATTGCCGATCAGCTTTACACAATCTGAGAGCGATCGCTGTCAGTCAGAGGCCGTAAATGCGCTAACGTGTCTGCGTCCATCCCGTTAGGATTCCCAGATGTCCTACTGACCGATTCGTGTCTTCACAATTGCACTGTGCATGCCACATTGAAGTAATTGCCCCGGTGCATCCAACTTAGGAGCTCAACTAATTCATTTTGGTAGCCAGATTAGAGTGGATATTTCAATTAGAACTTGAAACCGGTAACAAACGAGGCCTAAATTCCGCCACATTGTATTAGGCTCAAGGGTGTAGTTCTATTTTCTTCCGTCAACCGTTTAATTCCAGGCGTTTGCCTCTAACCGTCAATCAAGTTTCAACCGGTTTGTTCCGATCCAATTTCACGTGCGTCAGTTATAGCACAGGAGATAAGCGGAAAATATGAACCGCACACAATATCGGTTTCGAATAAGACAGCGTTTGTGTACATAACTCAAGTTACACACTGCGTTTTTGTTATTCCAGTCACCATCAGATCAAATCAACACTGATCGGCGTCTCAGCTGAACGGCAAACGGTAGGGTTGGGTTTGCTGTCAGCGAGTGCTTCGATGGCAAAACTAGGTTCGATCGATTTGGTTACATGCAGTATTCCCTGTGTTCTGTGGACTCTTCAGGTTGGACACTGACACATTTCATGATGATATTGCCTGAGTACTAACTCATGCTAGACGTGTCTAGCCACAGATGTAGACTGTGAAACACAGCCTAACACATGCAGTTACGTGACGTTTGCATGTGATATCTGGTGCCTATAAGTCACAGTCCTGGAAAACTACGTAACCTCCGTTTATGCTTCATGATTTAATGAGGGGTTCCGTAGCCACTTGTGTGACGTAGTGGTCTTTTGTGACCGTTGGATGTGAGTATCACTTTGTGTCTTACGACGCTTTACGACGTGCCGAGTACACTCTTTTCTGATGGGTAACAATCGTCTTTGCAGTTGAAATCGGTGTTGGGACCAGCTGATGAAATGACTGCTAAAGACACGCACACAACCCATTGTAAAATTAGCTTTATGGACAACACTGAACTTTTGGCATAACCTCACCGGTTAAAAGGTGTGCGAGACCACACCTGAGGTATCCTGAGGCAACCAAATTAATTTTGAACTAAAAGGTAGCGCGGGATGACCGTGTTCGTGCTTGTACGAAGGATGACAATTGTACCCACCCACGGTCTTATAGTTTTCTCCTGGTCACTACTACCCCTTTCTCCGCTTAGTCATTCGAATCAGCAGATGCCAGCTAACTCCTTAGTATTATGACGTGCATTGGTTTCAGTAATTCGTGCCCAGTAAAAAGTACAGTGTGACTTGCTGTAGCAAAATTGTTTATACACTACTCTAGTGTATTGCTGTTAAGTCGCTGGGTGTGCATGAATTTCCAAATTATACTAAAAATCTTCTAATTCTTCCAAATAAGTTTCTTTACGAAAAGAGGTTTATTAAAGGAAATCTACACGGGTTATGTAATTTTAGTAAGTCAGAGAATAAACGTACCATACAGTACACGGTCTTCTCGAGCACTAAATCATGTACCAAACAACAGGTGACCATTTATCTAGAAGATTAATCAAAGTTAATGTTTTACTGCGCATCATATTTTACGGAGGCTGGGATCATAATCACAGAAATGTCTGTGACCAGAAATGTTTTCGTCCTATGATGGCGGTTTTGATTACTGTGCAATTTCGATTTATAGCTGGAAGAACAGGATTCCGAGTTGTTTCTCCAAATGAGTGGTGATTCGCTATATTTGTGTATAACGAAAGTACGTGTTGTGTACGGGGAACAGTACTACAGTCTATCTTTCTGAGGATTTGAATTTGGAAGTGCAATTTGAGAATATGTATGCACAGGTTTCTGATCTCTATCCTACCTCGATGCTACATGCGGAGCAACTGAAATCTACGCTAGTGAATTCTTGCTATCATTACTTACGCTGTAGTCCGGCCTCAAAGCAATTTCTCTTGAGAGAACATCTCTTAGAGATGGAGAATTTGAGAAGAAATGAGAACATTTTAATTTCGAAGCCTGGTAAAGGTGTTGGCATTGTATTGCTCAACAAAGCAGTTCGTATTGACAAAACGTACACCATATTAGAAGGTCGGGCCAAGTTTCAGAAAATGCATAGTGGAAAAGATGACCCCTCAGATGGACAAATCAATATCGAAGTACCTACGATGTTTAGAACAGAGTGGAATTACTTATCCAGCTGCATGTGGAATAATTCGCCTCACCGGAACCATGATTCCCAGGCTGTGTGTGTTACCTAAAATTCATAAAGTTGGGTATCACTCAGATCAATTTTAGGCATGTCTCACTCTCTATACAACTCACTAGTCAGGTGGTTATCACAAGTACTAGACTCCATCAAACAGAAACTCTCGACGTGCAGTTTATGTGACTCCTTTGACCTGGTGAATATAACCAAAGATATCAATTTGATCGGACAATCAGGGTTTTCTCTTGACATCACATCCTTATTTACCAGTGTCCCGCTAAAGGAGACCACTGATTATCTATGTGATAATATCGAGAATAATGAAACAGATATTCAGATATCATTGACCGAACTCAAACAGTTACTTTACCTGTGCACTCACAACGTGCAATTTAAGTTTAATGAAGGAATTTATCTACAAAAGGATGGTTTCGCAAGGGGATCGCCGTTTGGGACCATTGTTTACGGATATTTTCGTTGCGAAATTAGAAAACGAACAACTGATTTCAACAATAAGCCAGTGTAATTTTTATAAGGTAATTTTACGACATCCTTTGCGTATTCGATAACAACGTAAATCCCACTGACATCTAGACTAGATCCAACTGCGCACACCAATATGAATAGCCAATTTAGCTTTTTAGATGTACATTCGCGTCGGTGCGCTGCTGTCTCGATTCAACACGCGATACACAGAAAGGGTACGTGGAATGGTCAGTACATTCATTTCGACTGTTTTGTACTACTCACTTTAAAAAGACACCTAATTAACTGCTTGACGGACAGAGCCACTAGAATTTGCACAGAAGAAAATATTGCTGAAGAATTGAATTTTATACGTACAATATTCCTGCAAAATGGCTACCAGGAAAGGTTCATAGACATAGTTATGTAACGGCAGAGTGTAAGAGACCAGCAGCGTCTACCAGGAAGAAAGCGGTATATATCGGATTACCCTTCAAGGGCGATACGCTAGCTGAAATTGTCACACGTAGACTCACAAGGGCGGTTAATATAATAGTTTAGGCCGCTAAATTATGTGTCCACTACGTTCAATCGGTTTTTGTGCCCAGGCCTAAAAGATAAAGTGCCTGTTTCTGTAATCTCGTTCTGTGTATACTCATTCATTTGTTCCTGTGGAACTAGTTATATTGGCAGCACGACCAGACGCTTATCTGAACGGGTACGTGGACACCACCCAGCTTGGCTCAACAGTGGAATAACGAAATATGTCAGCATTGCCATAATAACGCACCTGGTGGATTCAAATCACTGTATCAATGTGACAGACGCATTTCGCCCAGTCTACCGAGTTAAGGCCACCCAGTCGAGGATAAGGAGACGTATGATTCTGTTCACAGCAGAAGCTATTTGAATTTACTTGTACAACCCCCCCCCTGTACATTCAGACACGTTTTGTTCAGGCTTTGGATCTGCTTTGGCCAACCCCACATCCTGTTAGCTTATCAAGACCCATTGTTCGAATGGGTACTTGCTTGCAGCGTGACACTGAACTGACTGACCTCATTAACCACCCGTTTCCTGTTTACGCCATTAATGATTCTCCTGTAAAATGTGTGACAAATGTGATGTATTTAGCCTGATAATGAAACGGAAAACGAGCCTTTTCGCTTTCAGCATTTATCCATTTAAAGCTTACCATGAATCCAAGGAAAAAGTCACGATACTCAATTTCGTTCTTATTTTTTTCTCCGTTTATTTGAACTGACGGTAGTGGTAGTAATATATTTTACCAGTTCGACCCTTGGTTACCTCAACTGTTCCTGTCTCGGTTGCTACAGTTTGAGAATAGTCAGTGAACATTTCGGCTTTGTCTGTTTCAGTGCCAACATGATGTAAAATCCGAATACTTCGGGTAACTTACAAATGCGACCGTGATAAGGATTATGGCGACACTGTTATCGACACGTTTTAGATCATACCCACGACGAGTTTTGACTAGGCATGAACAGTGTTGATCTTTACCCTTTACCATTGTGGTAAGACCGAAAGGAGGTCATTTTTCGTGCCCTGTGATCTTTTTGCATCAGCTTTCTTGGCGTGTTCTGAGTACTCGATGGTCCAACCAGCAGGTCTTATTGTGTCGCTCCGGTCCCTGTCCATTTGTTTCGCAAAAGCTCGAACGTTTGTGTGCTGTATGTATTGTTACAAGTATAAATGTGTGCGTGAATGCGCTCATAGTTATGTGAGACACACTAGTATAAAGATCCGTGAACAGTTTCCAAAGTAGTCGATTAAATCGATCAAACAGCTAGAAGGTTGACAACAGGAACGTAAACATATCTTAGTTGTCCCACAAATGTTAGGGACTTTTTCTACCACACATCTTATGTCGTGGTCACCGATCTGTTCTTTTGATACAGACATCACCGCATCTGTGAGTGAACTTATAAATTACGTGTGAGACAGAACATTTCGGTAGGTTGCGATTATGAACAAGCTGAGCGACATTCATAGTTATGATTGGCAATCGCAACTCGGCCGCATGGTGTAAAACAGACTGCAACTTTCGACTTACGCCAGTTGTGCTATAGTTGCCTTTGGAAGGTAGATTCAGAAAGACCTGTTTCTTATGAACTGTACTAACGGCAGTTCTGATCAGTCTTTTCTGGCTGTGAATATCAATGAACTTCTCGGGGTATCCGTTTGTGGCCGGCACCTACCTTAATCTCTCCTCCTCTGCTTGCAAGCAGTCATCGGCGCAGATCTGTCGGGCCCCATGAAACAGGGATCGCGGAAGGCCCCTTCTGTAAGTGATTGGCGCGAAAAAAGAAAACCGTGAATATCGTCCGCTGCAAGTGGTCTTGCGGTGCACTGAGCGTTGTAGTGAGCCATCCTGCATTTTAGTGAATAAAATGTCTAAAAAAGACAAATTTGCATTTGTTTCTTCCTCATGAGAAACAGAAAGAATAGGATAAGCGGAGTGTCGAAAAGGTTTAAAAATGATGCAAAATGAATATTAGTGGGAAGAATCGAGATATCATTTACATATCGTTTATAGAGGCTGGCATTACTGTAGCGTCAGATATTTGCATTTCAGTCATTCCCAAAGATGTATTCACCAGTGTTTCACCCTATGGACTGCTCACTGCTATACCATCAACTTGTTTATAAAATGATCCTTCAAAATCAAAGCAGGTGTTTTCTGTGCCCAAAAGTACGAGTTCTTTGCAGTAATCAACTGGAATGCAAGAGGGCAAACTTCGATGGGAAATAAAATCACACAAATATCAACTGTTTCTTGGAGGGGGACGTTTGTAAATAATCACTGTCGATATAATACATCCCATGTAAACCCACCGATACGTCCTCTAAAGTTTGTACCAGTTTCAGAGAATCTTGCACATAATGAGGCGGGGGGGGTAAACATTTGACAGTTGGGATGGAGAATGTCTACAAGCCACCTGGGGAACTTCTGATATGTTGAGTTGTCCAAGCACAGGATTGACCTTAATGGGACACTACACGTATGTTTTTGGAACTAATCTCAACTACGGTATGTGAGTTCTGGTTGGCTTTATTTGTCTCTCTTGAAGTTCGAAAATGTATCCATTTAGTAAAAAAAACCCGGGGGCTTTCTTGAGGTTCACTCCTCTATCAAAATATTGCTGTTAGTCATATTGTCTAAGTGGAATTTTCGTATGTCTGCACGAAAATCTTTCATTCTGGACTCATAAACAACCTTGTTCTTGATAACTCTACCAGTCTTTTACTTGAGCATACAGGTTCTGAAATTGCACCTGTGTTTGTAAACGGTCGACCCCTTTGGGAAGGATTTTCCGTTTTAACCCGAAAGATAAAACCTTCAAGTGTGCTCGCAAAAACCGAGTTGACAAAAAGTTCTGTACGTGTTTTAATCCATCTGTAGGGAGCAAGCACTCTTCATCCGAACGCAATAAAGTTCCCGAATACTGGTCTTAGTATTTTCTGTATGGCCCCAACAAATTTCTCAACTTTCATACGACATATCAAAGATAGCCTGTTAAGTGTAGATGTAAAACCTCGTCAATTCTCCGAATAGTTGTTCAGTCTTACTTTTGAAGCCTCGATTTCCGAAGCTGCTAGTCTGACAAGATTGATGTTGCTTCTGGGCAATTTCTCCTTCAACAGCAAACGGTAAAATGACGATTAGAATCAGCCTAATTCTATACACTACTCGTAAAACTCAATTCGTCCAACGCCCCTGTTCAGGGAGTCTTTGACGTTCATATAAGTCCCATTTTCCTCTGCTGCTTATAATTTCCATAAGTCTGACGCACTTCATTTCATATATTGACTAATGCGCGTTACTACTGGCGTCTTCATTATCCGTGTGATATAACAAATCAGATCAGTAACTGTTGATTGAAGTGGTCACCATTGCATTCAAACGCTGATGTCAAAAATGTGATTACTGTACGACACACAGGATTCGACCGTTGAATGTAAGTATCGAGTGGAACAGACAGCTGTGCAACTCATTGTTGAAGGTTTCACCGTTATCTACGTTTTAAAGATTACTAGATGTATTCTCCCATTCACCCGAATGTCATTCCATTATTGGAGAGATCCACCGTCAATCTGAATGACTGACAGGGCCAATAATGGCGTAAATCGGAGGTCGTCATCACTTCACCGTGGAATCATCATTCTAGATTACTGTCTTACTGTCATAAACGCTGAACGTAGCGTCGCAAAACCCAAGACAGAATTTGTTGCTTGTGCCTTTCCACCAGCACTGGAACACTATATGGTCACCCAGCTATATTCCCATTTCCCGAAATCTTCCAATCACCTTTGGGATCTATCTTAAGTAAACGTTTAGCCAATCTGTCTGATAGTAAGGAACATCTGTCATGTCTCTTCTTGTTGTTTCTTTTGTGCTCGCCAATTTTTCTCGGGTATAGTGTTTTTTACATTCAATATTCCTCCAGACCTGTTTCAGTACCGCAGTTGTGGACAACAGAAACGCCAGAATAACAAAACATTTTCCATCCTTGGGGCAGTTAGATGGTCAACTCTTACACATAGGCATTTTTCTTAATAGTTAGTCAAAGTCAAGCGTTTAAACATTTGCGAATGGTCTACACACATTATGATCGTGCAAAACCCTCTATAATCTGATGTATGGAACCTGGAGGTGGGCAGTAACGATTAGAAACTGAAATACGCAACTGTACGGCTTATCTTATGTCTCACTGAACTGAATGAAGCAGTTTTGCTTCTTCTTTTCAGCTATAGTGAAATCAGTCTTTGAGCTCCTGTGAAACAATTTATACTTAAGTGATTGCCAAAGATAAAACCAGGCACAATATTCAGAATTAGGGATTTTGAATGGCCCTCGAAATCGTACCTGGATTGAAACCTCCCACGTAAGTTGCAATAACCAATTGTTATTCATGGGACAAGAACCCACATTTATAGATGTACATCAGTATTGAGGAAGTTAGAGTCTGCTATTGGCTGATCACAATGACGTATGGTAATTCACAAGCCGTAAGCTTATTGGTGCAATATAGAACGAAGAACTTGAAAAATAACGGAAGATGTGGCATTGAAGATGTTCGTCCAATCCTTATGTAGTACCTCGAAGCCATGTTTCGAGTGGTTGCTTGTTAAATAGTCTGTTGTGTTGTGCTTTTGATAAGCAGTGATTCGAGTAAATTTTTACCACATTTACGTCCTTATCATGTTTGAATTCATCAGAGGCCTGATCCCAGCGTCGTTACTAAACGTCTCTAGGTTCATGTTTATCACAGTAAATAGATGAGATTTATTAGAAGTGTTTATCAGACATGACAAATAACTCGTCGCTTGCATTGTGAGCCAGTTAGTTTCTTGGTTGACCGCCAGCCACAAGTTCCGTAAACTGTCTGCCTGTAGTTATCACAACTAGCGCTGGTTTCTCTTACACATCCGGACATTAGACAATTTTCTTTTCCTGTTGGATAGATATATTAAGACGTGGCATGCGGATAAAATGTTTGCCATTTTCTTGCGTTCACACAGTTCTGTCACTAGGTCGTGTGCAACATCTCTTGGCCAACGTTATACTCTAGTTTGGTTTCATAACAACTGCAAGTATTCAAAACCGCTACGTACTGTATGATCCTTTGTTTATTTTAGGGAATGAACACATTCAACCGTCTCTAGCATCCGTCTAATGTTTTGCAATAAATGAGAGTCATGTGATGACAGAATAAAAACGTTTCATGAATCACAGGTTGAAGAATCTTCGAAAATGACTTGTTGGTCGTATAGGTAATACTAATGGCAATCTACTACCTCAATTTTTTTGGCTCATTATAGGCCTTCAGTTTACTACCTCTTGCTTTCAATGGACGTGGTGCGGTATGGGACCATAATGGGTTGGGCAGTTGCAAACGTTCAGCTTGTCTAGATCGTACGTGCACACTTGTGGACAGACTAGCTAGTCAAGGTTGGCCGAATCGGACTTAAATCGGCCGAAGGCGCGCTGTTCTCAGTTTCCCGCTGCACTTTTACGCTCGTATACTCACATCTCGCCATCGATCACCTAGTTAACCGATTTTCACACGAGCTTGTCTGACTAGACACCATTTTGTGAATATTGCATACGTACGACGTGGTAACCGCCCGTTAAACCGGTTGTGCTCACTTCAACTTATCTGAGAGATCTAAAAGTGTATGCTTGCTCTGGTGCCACTTCACCAAGATCCGTGACAAAACGTCAGATTACAAGGCGGCGGTCTGTCACAAACGTACACAAAATAAAGTAAAGTACATGTTTGATGTCACCACAGCAGCAGACTGGACTGGAACTAAGCCAACCCGGTCTACTATGAACAAACGTGTTTTCTGGCATAGAGCGTTGTTGAAAAGATAGTCAACCCACCCGAATGTGTTGAACTTGTAGGTTAGTTACAATTAGGTCTGGAAACAGTAAACACTGCGTTTTCTTATTATCTAACTTGTGATCGTGCTTCTGTTCTTACTAGTTGTTCAATCTAGACGGACGTCAAGAGTGAACTAGAATGTCGTTTTTTAACTAAAGATCCGGTCGTAACCAGGCATTGTTCAAACGGTGACTTTGTATTCGTTCTGACGAGTGTACGGCTAAGTGGGCATAAACTTCTTTCACGTCGAGTCAAGATCGCTGAAGGTCATCAAGACCATGAAAAATATCGGTGCTCAGAATTTTCAGGGAAACGACAAACGGCCTTGAATAATCCTAACTTGTTTCGGCCATCTCAGCCCCTTGTATACTAACCTTCACAAACAGTATGTTTGAAAGCATGTGCTTGTGAAACAACCCCTATGCTAGCATTTAACCCACATAGAGTCTCGTCACCTTGCTCCGTTTATTCCATGGACAGCAATTAGCTAATCCTTCAATTAGCAGGATTTATCCTTACCTCAAAAAAAATATAACCACATATATCAATGGAAATCGACATCGGCATCATGTCGATTGAAATACATATTTGAAATGCAGGTTGCCAAAAACACTCTTTATGAGTCCACTTATCCACAACATAGTTGCCACATTCCAAGGGTTGTAATCAGGTTATCATGTTTGTATTAGGAACAGGTGTCTTTCTTTTGCTTAAGGCGGCCTCACTTCATCGGACAAAATGGTTTGGACACCTCTTTCGCAACACTTATTCAGCGTTCACCGTTTGTGTTTTGTCTATGAACTTTGAGATTGGCTGGAACTAGTGTGCATAGGGCAACCGGTGAGCTGGGGGCGGACGCGTAGAGAAATTGAGATCGAACCTAGCCCCTTTGGTCCACTCTCGTCTCAGGTCCATCAGGCACTACGTCGTTAGCTGGAGACGCCTACGGATATGACAGAAAATCGCAATCAGTGGCGCGTATTTTGCTATGCTTGTCGTGAGTTTCGTTTTTATGTCTCCTCATTAGTATTTCTTTCAACACAGAATAAGTCCCAATACATTTCAAAATAGCTTGCATTGTAAAACTGACAGTGAACCTCTTCTGTTTGTTTAGTCTTCAGCGTTTTTATTTCTGCTTCCATTATTAGTATTATTAATGTTGTAAAGGTTTTTTCTACCGTTATTGTTGAACTGGTGCTGTATTTATGGCAGACGCGTAATGACTGTAGGAAATTGACCTTATCTTTGCCCTCTTCGTTGGCAAGGATATACTGGTAACAGAACATGTGGGCAGATGAATTCATTCAGTTGGAATCTAGGAAACGTTAATGGGTAATCTATTTTTTTAATTAATTTCTTCTATGCTACCTTGTTTGTTCTCCGAAATCATACACAGATACGACAGACCAGTTCCCCCATTTACCTTGGAGGGACAGCGCACTAATCCAGAAATAGAAGTCACCGAGGCCGATTTGAAACTCAGCCCACCAAGTCACAACGAACAAGTTCGGTTAGGATTGAAACAAAGCTTGGTGGAAATGCCTCTCCGCGATGATGAAGTGAGTGACCCGTATATTGATACCGTAGGTATTCCTTTATGATCTCATCAAGTGAACATTGCCTCCTTATAGGAACTACGTCTTTATAAAAACCACTTGTCATCTTCCAGACTCTTTACTTTTGATGTGGACCCTATGACCCCATATAAAAACCGCCTCTGTACAATGCATGTTCGGTCCATCACGGCCGAATGTTGTAATCGTTGTTTATCATGTTGATGACGTCTGTCCAAATTACGTCACCCATAGTTGTTGACAAGCTCCACGACGGCACTGCGGACATCAAAATGACGCTGACAGCAGGACAGTCACAACCTCGCGTAGTTCTAACCAAAGGGAGGAATAGTACATTATTCGGCTGGACCTCAATGATTCACAAACGATCACACACATTAGCTTTATGTTAACAAACTAAGCTGCTTACTAGTGATGTCTGCGGTTTACTTAGACAACCCCTGATCATTACTCACATGCAAAAATGGTTGAGCGTTCACATATGATAATTCCGCCTTGCCTAAGGTGAGGTCAATGGCGCAATGGTAATTACGGTTGCCTCATGAAAGTGGTCGCAGTACAATCCCGGCAGTGGCAAGGATATGCACTACTGCCGAGCTCTAACGAGAGCGAAACTCGAGTCTGGTGCTTGTTTACTAGAGAGGCTGGCTGGAATGTCTATCTGAATGCGAAGGCTGCTATCAATTATGACTGATGTTCAACTTGAAACCTCTGAATGGTCAAATTTATTCACGTTAGTCTACCGTTCACGGGGTTGGCTCTGAGCGCTGTCATACAGAGCACAGGCTGTGTTACCAAACCCGGCCAACTAAGCAGCACAGACTGGACAATTTTTTTCTACCCAAATTATCTCATCAGTGAGTTCAGATACTCTCTGACTCTACTGTAAATATCTCACTGTGATGACATTAATATCCTCTAACCGACGTGTAATTTTATTTGGGTAATTCCTTCGTATAACTCCATCTAACAAAACTCTGGTGTACCTGAAGACAGTTCAGTTGACCTTATCGTAGTTCACTCGTTCCCTATTCTACTATTGCGCTCGAGGAATTGGGTTGGTCGAGCTGCTGCTTAGTGATTGTCGGTTTAAGCTAATCGTTGCTGGACTTCTCACGCATTCAGCCAAGATAAAATGTACTTTGGCTCGTGTGACCTACGTTGTAATCTTGTCACTGAACTCGTCAATGAAGAACAAGATAACGATCACTGGGGCCAGTAGAGAGGGTTGACCAGTTAAGTCCGTATTAGCTGAACGGGACATTAGAATAATACAAGCACTAAACGTTGTCAGTTTGAAGTATGTGCTGAGGATTTAGTGGAAGACCGATGACATAAGTCAACAAGGAGCCTATAAAATTCCTCACTTCACCAGTGTCAGTTTGAAGTGGCAAATAAGGATGGTTCTTAAATCAACTCGAAAAATCTTACTATAACTGGACGTATACTCACATAGAATCGTGGTGAATGTGCTGAGTAGTCAGATGATTGAATATTTGATGTCAGTTACGATTGGCTGTTTTACTTCCAAAATTGACACGCTAGCAGTTCTCGTTTCATCTCGGCCGAGTCAGCCAATGCGAATAATGTTGTTATTGGTAGGTAGATGGGCGGACTGTAAAACTTGATGGTAAGATATTCTTTTCATCTTCCCATTAAATCCATATAAAATCAATCATGAAAACGTCTATTTTCGGCCATTATCTTCAGACTTTTACAGCCATATATATGCGCGAATTATGTATGAAAATCAGACCAGGTCATACAGGTTAATAAAACTGAGACATGTGGGGAAGAGGATAGTGGGAATGCTGGTGAATCCGTGAGAGTATCACAGCGACCTGTATGAGACAATCGCTCGTCGATGTCAAGTCACCTGCTATTACTTCAACTGGTCTGAAGAGGAATGGTCAAAAAAGTGGAGGGTTTACAAGACCCATTTTGCGCACACAGACATGGGTCTCAGAGTATGATGGCAATTGCCTCTATCGTTGATAACAAGCATATTCTAAAAGTTCTAGGTTGTGCTTCTTGGACTTTATAGACAATTTACAGTACTTGATCCGCTTTCGTCTGATGACCAATAACGATCAAGTGAGAACAACTCTCGTTAGAACTGGACTTCCTCAAGCCGTTGGAGTGCTGTTTCGGTAGGTAATCATGAATCATTTCTGATGGTCGCCTTGTAGTTCTGCCAATGTAATTGGCTTGATAACAGCAAATGACAATGAAAACATGAGCATCAGTAGCGAGCAGGTATTGGACGATGAGCTGGCCCGTGCAGCAGGATAGACACTTTCATCTATATCCTAAATTCGGTAGCTGATTGGCTCAGTGGAAACTGTCTGTTAGCGTTGTGGTGTTGGGGAAACGAAAAGACGGTTCTCTGAAAGGACATTATCTCGAAATGAATTCACAACGGCTCGAGAAAGCGCGATTTGTTCCCACTTGATTGACATTGATCCTCAAGGTTCTTCAAGCAAGTTCTAGAGCTCCCAAATTACGACCATTATCAACGACATAGACTATTCCCGTCGGACTCTGCAGTCCGTTTCGATGTGTACAAAACAGTTCATACAAGCGTCGCGTTTCCGTTCGGTCACTTATCACCAAGTCATTTAAAACCTGATCGGGACGTTCAAACATTAACCCCTTCTTTTACAATGAAAGCGCGTTCTTCTGCGGAATATTGTGAACAGGAGTTTGGTTACAAAGTGTGGCAATGTCACTGACTCAAGTGATCACAAGAGAAGCTTACACTATTATTGTGGTGTCTATTATGATTGAAAAAATTCGCATTCCTCCCCCTTCAACGTTAACAGTCAAGTATTACGTGCTGAGAAGCAATCCTTGGATGACCAGAGAAATACTCCTCGGTTTGTTGAAGAGATCCAATAAAAAAACGCATTAAAGGCCAATATTAGATTTCAATGCTATTGAATAACTATACCCGTAACACGTGCTGAATTCAGTGTTATCAAAAGCGTTCTTTTGTCACCGACTAAATCTGAATTGTGACATCTGAATAATGTAACCACACGGATGTTGAAAGCATGACATGAGCAGTATGTTCTACAGTGTATACTGTGAGTGGATCCTTCAGAAATTGTCATTAAACAGATCTGTAGCAAGGTGACCGTTTTATTCGCTTGTGACAAAGATATCGCTTTCGAACCGCTTCAAATGCTGTTCACTGACCATAAGAATTCGGCTGAACACTGTCGTTTTGGAGAGTGCGATATATGTGCATCAAATACACTAGCAATTACTGCAACTTACTACAAGTCCACGTTTAGCGAGGATATAGCTACCATACATACTTTACAAACCTGTGAACAGCTTAATTTTCACCTGTTGCCCGTTAATCGGATGAAAGTACTCTGACCGGTGAAAGTTGGCTGCAGCAGCAGTCTGGAGAGTAACACAATGTTGAAGACACTGGCCCGCTTGTACTGCTTGCGAACATTAAACAGATGATGGAAGTTATTCCACTCACCGAGCCAGTGCATTTTATAGAGACAGTAGTTGAAACGAAAGTGATATGTTTGTCGTTAAAAGAACAGTGAAATGGGTAAATATCTATCTACAGTCTTCTTATGACGTAATGCTACAGTTGACTTCCTTCCGAGTAAACACCATCACTGAACAGAAACAAATTTTTAATTCCCTAGAGTGTGGTCTTTACAAGAAGTACGGTTTATAGATGGTTAAAAGGTGTAGTCCGAAAGTTCTTTGATCGGGACAGGAAAAACATTGCTAGCTGTCAGCATTACTTGCCCATTAGGTAGTAAACTTTCCGTTAAAGTCCAAGCTGGTTAAAGATGAGAACGGGCATTCACAGTTGAATAGCATTCACACCAGGGTAACTTAATGTTCACGATCGACGGTTGATGAGCGTAGTATAGAGACCGTAAACCACGACTACAGTCCGTATCATTGGTTCAGATTTGTGATTGCCAGTGCGGCAGCCATTGGGTATAGTGCATCGACTAGTCTGGGACCCTGCGATTATCTGTCACGTTAATACCGGGTTGTGTGAAGTGTATGTGAACCTACTTCAATTCAAGTGATTTAGTTCTTGCGTTCAAGCGCTTATCAGTACCACATTTGTTAAACACGACTCCAGTTCGGTTTGAGGTCTGACGTGTATACATGCGTTTTTCTTTCAGCGACCGGAGGAAAGGCGATGTACGCTGTACAACCGAGGCAGGTACATGCCCAGCCAAGCACAGCGCATGAGAATTAGTGTACGCAATGCATCTGGGTGTTACTAGGTACTTGTCCACTTAACGAAATCGAACTCCCATTAGGCATTTTAGCTTTGCATCACTGAGGCGACAACTTACTGGGTTGTTCACATATTCACGTCATCATCTTTAAGAGGCAGTTCAACATTTTACCGTTCCTCTGGTGGTGACATCCAGCGATATTTTGCTGCTGTTCCCCTCTGTCTAAAGTCGTGAACATGTTCATTGCTGGTAAAATGTATTCAGATACACACATTCAATGCGTTTACACTACACCTGCGACTAGCCGGTTTGATGAGAATACGGTAAAGATATAACTAACTATTCATGTGTCTTTGGGCCATTCAACGGTGACTCCTCATTTTTAGGCTATACTTAGTGTTGATTTACATAAAAAAATGTTTTGGGCAAATTTCTATTTTTCTAGTATGCACGTCTTCTTCAACGTTGATACAAATCCAATCTAGTGCAGTACACAAAAATGCGATACTTAAATCGCGCTCGAGGGACTTGGAAGAAGTAGACCTTAGTTGCGAAACATTTAACAAACAAAAGTGAAATTTTAGCTTACTTAAACTCACGTTGACGTAAATTCTGTTATTATGGTTGGCCCTTATTTGCATAAAATAGGTATGGCAAAGTTGAAATCTGCTGAGTGTGATAAACATTGCTGATACAAGGTTACAAAAGTTCAGTCGGAAATGTGTGTTTGAATATGTGTGACCTTCAATGCCACATACCTACTCGTTGGTTTTCTCTCCTCACATGACCACTAGAGGTTAATACTGAATTATCATCTATGGGGCACTAAAATCCGATTGTAATTTGTGTGACCCTTAGGATTAGGTACCGAAAACGGTTTCACTGGAACTTTTGTTTTCACTCAAGGGAAGTTCATGTGCATGATAGAGAATGCTGTCTTACTAAAGATGTCAGTTTGTACTGGGTACCTAGTAGTATGGTCCTGTAATTGCCAGATTGTAATTGGTAGTAATGTTCGGTTTTAACCTATCGTTCCACGTTGACCGGGCACGTCCTTACTTAAATCCAGCAGCCACAGATTTGATTGACATCACGAGTTAAGTGGTTGTTTTTGACCATCGGTCCTGTGCGTATTACACACTGAGTGTTATAGTTGATAACTGAGCTTCATTTTTAGCTTTATCGGGGCAAACTAACTAACACTTGAAGTCCGGACGATTAGAAATCTTCTGAAAGTTTACGCTCGTAGCAGAGAAATCGTTTGATATTTATTTGTCTCGACTAACAGGAATTGCAAGAACACTTCAATAGTTCATTGGAATGCAGCGTAATGAACATTTTCCCCAAGATAGCCCATAACTGATCGATTTTCACGGTTGGTGACAATGGTTTAAGTCCTATCCAGCCGTTATCCACATTGTTGATGTTCGCGAATAGAAACAAATTGAAAACGTTGTTTTTGAGCCGCTTGAACGTAGTAGTCGGAAGACAGTAGTTACGTTTTACATTCAGTTCACACAGACATCAGTCCGAACCCTATGACTGGCATGTAAACGAGAAACGGTTTGTAGGTGTAATAGTGAACGTACAAGTCGATTTGGATTGTGAGTGATACTCGCCAGTAAACCTCTGGGTGATGGTAGATAAGCAGTTACTCGTCTTTTAGTGCCCCAAGTGGACTGTTGGATGAAACTTCACAATACAATAAAACGCCCCAATTTTGTATATTCATCGGAACACTGGAAGATGTTACAATCTGATTTGTCGCATGTGCCCGGTAGAAGTCTCAAGATAGGGGACGATTTGTTTCGTATAAACCGCCTGTGTCTTACTAGCTATTGCGCTGACGCATCTCCTATCCAATGTACACTTAGCCGGCTCAGATCTGAAAGGAGATGGCACTGCTCTTACACATAATTCCCCACACTTTCGCGTGTGCATTGGTTGAATGTCCACTCACTCCGAGAGAATGAGTCAATCTGTTATCATTAGTATTAGTTACTCCCCGGTATCCAACTTTCACGTGACCTTCGTTGAATACACTCATTCAACCAGCTAACACCTGATTCGACTAAGCACATTTTCATTGTGTTGGACCACCAAAACTACAACTCAGCGATCAGTTGAAATGAGCAAAGCGGATTGACGCACCTCGATTTCGCCACAGGACATTGGGTGGAAGAATATTTGTATGGACGTTCAAGGATGTGTGACTCGAAAACAGTGTGAACTTTCTCGTAATCGCACGTGACGATGAGTTAATCCACACGTGGTGCTATCCTGTCAGCTGAAATTGATAGATTAACTTTTCTCAATCACGGTGTCACGGTTTAAGCCACGAAGAACGGCTGCAAACACGTCTATTTTCAATGCCATCTTTTCACAATGGCTTATATTTCCAAGGTGATATTGGGCCCATCAACAAACAAAGCCCTGCATCCGAAGTCATCCCATAACGAGAACATTGTTCTCTTCAGATTGAAGTCATATTGACTTTGTTGCTGTTTTGGCCAGCTGTGCAAGATACTCGAGTTGTTTGGTTCAGTCAGGTGCAGTTCTCGAGAAATGAGTAATAGTAAGGACAACTGACGTTGACAGACTGAGGCACTCACGTTAAAGTGCCGAGAACCGAGAGGGAGAGCCGTGTTTTTAACATGCTTTGATTCTAGCCATTTTTGTCAGTGCTTGCCGATTCGGAACATTTGTCTTTTCTACCTGTGGGACTCCTGACTATAAATTGTTCTAACGACCTGACTGTTAAACTACATGTGGTCCTTAGTTATCCGTGTTGCTAACATCTAATCGCAGCTTGCTGTCACTCACATACAAGCTCATTCCGGTCTACTACTATCAGACATTGATCACAAGACACTGTATCCAACGTAAAGCCGTCAGAAAAATAGGTCAGCTGAAACATGTTTTCACTTGCGGACTAAGTCAGCATGGCCAGCCAAGTTTAGCCACACGAGTGAACCGATAGTCGATCTACCTCCGTAAGCGCCATCACTACACCAATGTTTTGTTGGAAATGTCATCTGTCGTTGTATCTAACTGACGCGATTGTAAGGCATACGTGTGAGGCATTATCCGATCTTGATTCAGACCCATGGTAAACAACTAATATAGCAAAAAGGAGACTTCGATGGACAAAAAATCCATCGAAGTGAATAACATTGCTTCCGGTTAACTGCAACGCTAGATGTTCAAGTTATCGTTTTCCAGTTAATTACAGAATTTCCTAACCGTCAGTTTAACTAGTAAATCTGTTCACACAAAAAAAGACTAAATAAACAGTGATACGACGACAAAGTTAGATCACACTGGATTATCCCTGGTTGACTAGTTCGAAACAAATCATCTGAATTTGACTCCACTATTGGCAGATCTCGTAAATCAGTTTCGATTTGTGCATTTCTATGTGATTCTTAACTGTACATTCAGTTGTGCACACGTGGTTAAAAAATTCCGCTAAATCATCTTAAATTGCAAACAGAAATGAAGAATGAGAATGATGGTTAACCAAGATTGCTTTCAACCATCAGACAGGCTTGTTCAGTCAGCCTATCATGTACGCATTAAGTGATTCATCCCACGCGCAATTGCGCTCTATGATATCTGCGTAAACCGGGTTTAGCAAGGCCAGCTCAAACTTGGGCTGCAGTGCATTCTCAGCTTTGTCCACTGGTGATGATGAACAAACACAATCAATTATAGTGGGTTGTTGGCTTATTGTATACAAAGATGTATGGAAATTGGTTAAAGAAGCTCACTATTTCATAACGACTACGGTTTTCGAAAGCGCATTTCAAAAGACATCTTGGAAACAATCCACCTAAAACGATGACCAACAGGGAAAGCGGACGCCTTCTGGTAACAACGAAACTTTACATCCGGCCATCGTCTGGACGAGCTTAGTTGGTTTTCGACATCGAAACGTACACTGTGATGATACATATCTAGCTTACAGGTTCGATCCAGATGTCCTGTACGTATATATTTTGATGTTTGTAATTGAAATTCTTCGTGAAACATGTTATATACGAACACATTAGTTTATTGTTAATGTTTACCGCGAACAATGACCAACTTTCACCAGTTCGTGCACATGATGTAATGTACTTATACGTCCCGAGCAAGTTTGAAGTTGAAACCCCATCTTTTGGGGGCGGATAAAACGTATTGTTCACTTGACATTGATTCGACGTGGCACCGTCGTCGCGGCAAAACGTTAGAAGTCAGACAAGTTTGGACCTTGCTGAATCTGGTTTGCGCAGCCGTTGGAGAGTGCGGCCGCATATGGGAGGGGTTATTTCAGCTCGCCCGATGGGTGACTTAAATGTTCAGTTCAATCTTAGCAGTTCGCTGTTCACATTCTATACCCATGTTTCCTAACTGGCAAGTATATTTGAACCAAGGAGTTGACCTTGGGCATGTGTTCTTTATTCACAGAATTATTTCTATACTGAAATGATCTATTTCAAATCCCTTAATTAACTTCAAGAGTTCAAAAATTCTCGTGAACTTTTCAGTCCAGATTGTATACCTTCTGTTCAAATAGATAGGGTTTTGGTAGTCCCCAGGCACCAACAACTACGTAGTTTGTACGAAGCAGAATGCTGAGCTCAGAATTCTCGACCCTAAGGAACCAGAGCTGAGAAACCTTTTCAATATGAAACGGTCAGATTGTGCTTAGTTTAATGACTGTCCAGAACCCAGAGTTAGTTTGTTACCGAGTACTGATTGTATCATACCCATACATTACGATGAAAGCAGCCAAAAATAAGCTGTTACAATTTTTCCTCACCTCCGGGCAGAATGTATTGTTACTTCGGAGATAGACGAACGGTCTCGCACAACTTTCAATCAATCACTTCAGCATCTGTGAGCGAAAAAAAAAGGTTGTCCGTTGGTAACCTAAAAGTTTGCACAACAGTTCAGTTGTCTATGTATGAATTCAAGTGAGTAGAAACGTTACAGGGTGTAGGTTTGTAGAGGAAATGTGGAAGATCAAATGCTGGGTTTCTTTGTGCGTGATCAACAGTTAATTTGCAGAACGCTGAAGCTAGTCAAAGTCAGCCACTTGAGCTCGTCACACTCGGATGTTATTGATTACTCAGGATGGCACTCAGGTGCGGCCTCAGGTATGTTGTTGTGGGCATATAACTGAAACAGGTGTTTCGTTAAGGGTAAATCAGCGGCCAGTGCAGCCATATCAACGTTGAAGCCGTCAGGATTCTCTTAATTTCACGCCGTATCTTGCCCACAACAACACTTATTGGAAAATCGAGATGGTTTAGTGCCACCAGTTATGTCTACATACTAACGTTTCGGGAAATGAATACTCTGCAGCGTGGCCCAGATGCCGAGGAAAATTGCATCTGCAACATGAATATAACGACGAACCCGTCGACTGTTAGCTCACCTGGATGGCTGGAAGTGGATAACAAGAACAAACTTGCAGACAAGTGCTTTGGAGAGGGAAGTACGAAACTTTTTGTCTGTAAGTCAACCTATCAGGATCATCGGCGAATATAAATTGGCTGTATTTCAATTTTGCGCGGGTGATAATGACAGGTGAATGTGTTGTAACTTGACTTTCGTAAACAAAGAAGGGCAAAATGCACCGAATGTTATCTTTCTTATGCCTGATCTGCACGATTCAGGTGATTTGTAAGATTTTGCTCAGTATCCTTGTACTCTTGTTCCGTCTTTCGTTCATACGCCAGGTGTCGTCGGTTTATATATGGACAGCGGCGCCGTTCTATGGCGCTGCATGTTTGAGGAATTACGTTGGTCGTACGTAAGAATGGATTGGCTAACCAAGTTTAACGTAACTCCTGCGGTGCAGCAATCGTCGGATTGGATTGCTATAATTCTGAGGAGTTCTGATGACATTCGTCTGCATGTCTATTCCAGACCCTTAGGGAATGTGTCTTGAAAAGAATACTATCTTTTTTCAACTACCGATGACAGTTTAAGGAAGTTAAGTCTAGCCCAGGTTTCCAAAAAAGTAGACGTGTTGTTAGCTTTTATGTGTCCGAAACTCTGTTCCAACGTTTCAGTTGGTTGCGTTTGCCATTCTACCTGAAAGTTCCCAGCAAAGTTTCATAATCCTTTAATCCAAACACAAATAACAGTAGTTGGATGCGTTGCAGATAAAGTGTCATTATTTGGAATGTCAATGAAATCCTCACCAGAATCTGCAAAGACTTGTGCGACGTTTTGTTGATCGAGGAGTTAGCCAGTCGCGTTATGTGAAGTGTAATAACCCTTCACAGTCGTCTACAGAAGCCGGAAGGGGTTGAAATAGACCCCGAATAAGAATATAAGTCATTATCCTGATTAAATAGTTTGATCAATTGTATGAGTTGATTTCCTCCAAAGCTGCCCGATACGATTTATTTCATCTGTCTATTGACGGGTGAAGTAACGAAATAGACGAAAGAACAATAGTAAATATTTAATAATGTGAGACTAGCCTTTATGTGGGCCCTTGTTTTGACCAACCACAATCCATCGATTCCTCTGGTTAATTAGGGTGACAGTATTGAAACCGATCTGGCACCAGCCTTGTTACATAACGAAATACCGGTAGAGTAACGTGACAACAGCTTTCCACCAGTGGAGATGAACTGTGAGCAAATTGAAAAACAAATACGGCTTTGAATTGAGCTTCCAGTGAGGGATTCAGGTGTCCAAATTTTACGGAAACAGTCCCTTCCTCACCGATATTCATCTTGGCATTATTGTATCTGTAGATTATACTGTAGGCAAATTCTAGAGAGTTTCTTAAAAATCAAACTGATATTTTCCAATCCGAATAAATCCAGTCAATCTCGATACAATTCACAAGAGACTGTGATCAACTTTTGCAATGTAATGGTTCACTTATACCCATTTTGAGGCTAGCAAGGTGATCGCTGGTAAGCTTGCCCTAAGTTCGCTAGAATCACAAGTGAAAGCCCTTCTCGGACGATGATTGCCCTTCTGTCAGACTCTAACGAGAATTAAAATTGAGTCCGGATTTTCAGTTCTGAAAAGGTCAGCTGGGAGTCTGTCTTGAATCACATGTGAGGAATGCTGAACTCTACACCGTTCAGTTAACTGTCCTGATTTGACCGCCTCTTCCTCAGTTTATTTTTTCGGTTGGTTTCCAAACTTGTTAATTTCCGACGTTAGTTGATACGATATTTCCGCCTTTAGGCACCAGATATCACGTTTGTCGGGTAGTAATGAGCGTAACATTTGTTTGTCATCCGATGTGAGCTATTATCTAGTCATTTTTTTGAAAACTGGTTTTTGCGTCAACACTCACCTGACCGGTTTGGTCATTTTCTTTGACAAGTATAGTGCAACATTGAACGTTTCGCCCTTAGAACTACAAAAGGTGGTCATTTGATCTATTTTGCGGATAACAAATTTGACAGTTTTAAGAGGAACTTTGACTGTGAGCTATTTAAACACGGCTTCGGACAAATGCTTTCGCAAAACACCTTTTATTGGCTATTTTACACTGCTGAGGGATCGTATATGCATTTTACTGCTAAGACCCTAGAACTTTAAAATCCATTTCGTCTTGGATCGGTTCATTAATAAATCAGTGATTGTGTGTGTGTGTGTGTGTACTTATATGCGTGGGTCCAAAAAACGTACGCAGTGAAGAGTACATTGATTCACGTAAACCCTGTGCACTAAACTGTGTCAGTTGCCAGCATGCGTCAAGATTGGGAGGATGACATTTTTATCTGGAGGCAATGGGAGCATTTTTTTGTTTAGAGGTTCTCATTCGATAGCAGAACTAGAAGTACACCTTGCAAAAGGCTTCTTTCAAAATGTTTTTCATGAAAAACCTTCGGTTATATCAAACAAATGCGATGGGATGCAGGACAGTTTGTGGATGGGAATTGGAGTGGTGTTAGACGACTACATATGGCACACACGATCGTTTTAAAACGCACATTTCCTTCCCAGTTTTAAGTGATGCACACTTGCCTGAACTTCAGGTAGTTACCGGTTAGATGAGGTAAACAGAGTAAACGTGGTGTTTTTATGCATTCAGACATGGACTTTAGAATTCACATGCAACTCTTATCTTTTTACCAAGTACATACGTCATTCTGATTATTTAGACTGAAATGCGTTCAGCCGTTTCGAAGTTAACTACAGCCAAATCCTGGCAACGGCGCCGCTTTCTGTGTTACCGGTAGTGAATGCCTGAGACGTTACTAAACCAGACCTCTACACAGGCGCCAGTCTTCCAGCGTGTAACTCAGTATAATGCGTTCAAAGCTTTCTCTATAATAGCACCACTGGGTAGACCTTCGTAAAAAAAAACAGACCATCAACAGGAATAGTTCGTAACAAATAGTCCACCAAAAATCTGTCTCTCTCGAATGTGGGGTAGAGGACGCGAGGTGTTGAACGAAACGTTGTTCCGCTTTTTGCAACCACAGGCTGTTATCAGAAAGACGAAAAAACACCAACTTCAGTTCAACTTTTTCCTTCTGAATATCACTGTAAATCTACATCCGCTCTACTAGAGAATAATTTATGTTCTCAATTTGATCCATCGCAAGTATCTTTTCAAAAGCGCTGCCGTAGTAAATCATTCGGATACGCTGGCCATAGCTCGGACCAACAGATTAGACATTCCACACCTAGGCAGCTGGCTAAACCAGACAGGCAACGGGTTCCACATTTTAATTGCTTCGAAATGCTTTTGGAGATTACCCGTGTAAACTGAGGGCATTAATGAAGTTGGAAATATGACGACGGCTAATCTGTTGTAGGGTGTACGCTTCAAATTTCACAAACTCATGACATTGAAATCACTCGTGAACGTTAAAAACATGTCTACCAGAATGAGTTAGCAGGTGCTTGGGATGCTGATTGTAATCATCAACTCATTGATATTATCTTAGTTGGAATGGAGAATAGAATGTTTGTTCGTTCCGATCATAAATAATTAAATTGTGATTCCGATAACAAAAAGAGGCAATCACACATCCCACGGCGAAATTCTACGACAAATGCGCATTTCATCAACTTCTTCCTTATTTAGCGGGAACCGAATTGTGAAAATCTGGGCCTTGGTTTAATCTGGAGCAGCAACAAGCTGTGTACCGGTTACGAAGTTAGGCTGCGTACTTAAGAATTTCACTTCTGGACTTGGACACCCACTCGTCCCACTATGCGATACAGAATCCACTAGGTGATCCAGAGAATCGATTGTCCCAACTGGATTTCTCAGGCCGTTCATCCTGGAACTCACCAACTCCACTGTTGAACATTTCAGGTGTGCTGTTTACGAACAGTTTGATAGATTTGCTAGTTTGTGGGGACTCTTCTATGAAAATTCTGGGTTTTGGCCGGATTCGTACCAGTGCCCGTACCCAAATGTGGAATTTCCAAGTTTCCAGTTCGGCTTATTGACTGAGCTCCTTGAGAGCTCACCATGCTCAGATACGCTATTTCTTTCGATAGTTTCGAATCTCCCTGGGGCCTGGATATTTTTAACTGGATCTATTACCAGCCAACAACTCTGCCAAACTACTTAAGATTAACCTTTCTTATCAACGGACCGACAACAACCACCTTTCTCAAAAAGCAGACAGATGTTATTTGGAGGCTGTAGTCCAAAGTTGGTTTGAATAAGTCTTCAGTAGGATGAATAGCACATAAAACATTAAAATGGCAACGACAAAATGGTATGGCCGTCCTAGGTTGTTATGGGGCTCTTCGATAGATGCCGTGATCAGGGGTTATCTGGTCATGTTGAAGTCAGGTGTTTTAAGAAGAGGAAGAAAATGTATACTGACCAATTTGGGACGAGAGATTATTTAAGCTTCTCAGCAAGTGCAGCTACACCTCTCCATGGACACACTACGTCATCCTGACACACAACACACGGATCGATTGTGTTGTCCCGCCCTAAAATTACAATCAATCAGTTGCTTAGGTAAATAGTAACAGAACGTGATCCGGCTTCTGAAGATAAATGTCAGTGTCTTGGTGACCATCTAACAAGACCAGCTTATTCACAGTGAACACTGAAAGTGCCTCTGATGCAGTTAGCGAACGTCTGTAGTTGATGCCACCACCGAAGGACACCTGCTGTTGTGAATCTCCTGTCCCACATACTACTCACACACACCTAAACATATTGCCTCCATTCCTGAAAATCACCCAGAATGACTTCATGCACTGTAGGGGGATTTTATGATAGCTGATCTTAAAACGAAACAACGGCCGTAAACTATCTTTTCACTGGTTTGACTATGCACTAATCCTCGCTGTCGTGGTTTAAATGGAACTGGATAGACGAGATGCAAAAGCGTAGGTAAATCGTCGGGACCCATTTTAATTTGAGTTGTTTGTAATGCGTTATTAGTACCCCCGAGGTCACATAAAAGTTCAGACTACAATGTGTTACTTAGTGCACATTTTACTCGTTTGTTCAATTCAAGGCTACAATTTAGAAGAGGCTATACTGAATTCGGGTATCATCCCTGCAAATGTTCCATTGTTTCTTACAACACCAGTTAACCAGAAAGGAGGAAGACACCATTACGGAAGTTTGACCATATGAACGTTTCTTATAATTACGTTACTATTCTTCCAAGTTAGCCATCCTAACAAAAAGACAAGAGCGTAAGTGCATCGAACCATCCCAAAAGTGTGACTGTACAACAATCGGTGGACACCAAATGACACCACTAATCGTGCTCCTCGTGGGAGGTGTGCCCACTTGCATCCAAAGTTATCGTAGACTTATTTAGACTGTTGCTGCAGATTCCACATTTTGTATGAGCTGCGGTCAGTCGCAACTAAAGTACGCACCTTGGCAAAACAGCTAATAATTCTTTTTACTTTTTGTGATCTTAGTATTGCATTCGGGCTTAAGTAAGATTTAAGTGAGTTCCGGTTTCTTTATAGGAAACTATCTTCAACCATGAATGCTAATGATATCCTTTTGTTCTGGCTTGATTCTCGACGGGATTGCTCCCTTTATAGCTAGATAACATTTGAGGCCTCATTTGAACCCAGTGGATTTGGAGAATCTATAATGGTAACTGTTATTGATAAAGTACACATCAGGTCTAATCAAGAAGCTATTTCATTCTTTTCAAACGGTTTATATTACGCAATCACCTCTTTGACACAGCTAAGAAATGAGGCTATTAATATAATTTTGTACAGGGTTCATCCGAAACTTGGAAATCACCAGAAAATCGTGGTTTACAATAGATGGCTAAGAAACGTTCATCGTTCCTGTACAGTTTTTGTAGTTAAGATGTAATTGCAGGTACGGTTGTACACTTCAGAAAGCTCGGAATAGGGTAAATTATTGGAATCGGACGAAATTTAGATGACATTTGACTTATCTATTTTAAACTGTTGAAAATGGTAAATTCTTTTGGCTATGAAGGATAAGTATCACTACACTGAGACAAACAGCCCATGGTTTCACAAAACCGTTTGAAATTATTGGTCGTGCTACCTGAAATAATGACGACGTATCAATAGAATCAGTACGAGTGTACGCACGAATTCATCAAACGAGTAGATATTAAAGAATCGTAAAATTCTGGAAGTGAAACATAAACTCTGGATATTTTAAGACTTCACAGGAGTAGCAGCCCACATCAAATATTCGTGTTACGTTAAGTCCTAGACTAGGAACTAAAATGAGGATTGCTTTCGACTTCTAGTTGTGACAAATAATTAAAACTTTTATGATAATTCGTCCACTTGCGTTGGAAACGTACTGAGCGATAGTGATTATGCTTAAGATCGGTTAGTCAGTTTGTGGAAGACAATTCTGCAAAGTGGTGGGGAAAGCTGCCTCCAGGAGTAGGACACCGAAGACGACACTGTCTGTAAATCTTAGCAGAAACGAATCTTGTGGGACGGGTATGCGGCTCACTTGAAAAGAAAAGAAAAATTTGAGAAAGAACTACATTCTAAATCAAACCTTAATTCGTGACGAATATGAAAGATGTTTGAAAATGTCAGCATATGAATTAGCGACTGCTTGAAGGAAGGATACTTTACCGTCTTATAAGAAGAAACGTTTTCATTTTCTTCGTGCAGCTAAAACTTTGCTGTAACTCAGAAATGATACCAGGTTGTTTATGGTAGTTCATGATACTCACACTCTGTCTCTGTTCCGAATCATTATTTCGAGTATCTTGAACAGAGATGAAACTGATAGTCAAAGTTCTTACTCGCTCACTCATCAGTACTACGAACATCACTTGTGATGTTTGTACTGACGAAAGGTGAACAAGCTACATCAATTAATTTAAGCATCTCGTCATTGGCCGTGGTCATTGGACGGACGATCAAGTTAACAAGAGTTTCGGCTGGAGGCGTGCGAGATGCAGGTTAGATCCATGTTTAAAAATTATTCTACCTGATGAGTTCACACAAGTACGTATCTGGTCATAGAGTGTTGGTTTAAGGGTGAGCGTTACGACACCTTCGATGATTTCGAGCAATTAGAGTTGTACCTATACGATCTGGCAAGTCAACGTAAATTATTTTCGACCACACTAACGGGAAGTGAACAAATTACACACAAAATACTGGTTGCCCTCCATTTTTTATGGACGTACAACAAAATTAGTAAGGGACTACGCAAAAGCCGTACTGACAGTAACCAGTGATAGCAATGCATAGTTTTAAGCATATTCACATACATAAAGACCATTGGGATCTGCACGATTCTTCTAGAGTTGCCTGTGTGATGGTTTACATGTGTATACCGAACTTGTGGGGCAACTGTTGTCATCAACAGTAAGGTATTCACTCGAAATAACGAACGTTCTACGATAGTTATTCAAAAAACAAATGAAGTTTCGGCATGGATGCGCATTGTTGGGACTAACATACAAGCTGGTTTCGGGGAGGTGCTTATTTAGGCTAAGCCAGTACACGTTGTTGTTCGGTCTGGTTGTTGATTTGTGTGACTGTTCCCGTACGTTTTGTTATGACGGTAAACGTGACCAACATGCGTGTCAGTCAACAAGTCGGGCAACGTGTGGCACTGATACCAACAAATCTGGTGGAAATCAGCTCACTGATTATGTCGAATGGTAGAACAGCACAAGCGATTATACAGACCACGTTATCTTTCGGAGTGTGAGGTAGAACGCTCTAAGCGATAAACTACTTTGACGTGACTTATATCTGAACAACAGCTATGGTTTAAAAGTATGTAGAGGTAAACGTATTAAAATTGTACACATATGGTAACCTTAAATTGGTAACGGGCTCTTGACCGGTCTTAGACAATGTCGATTGTGACGGTGCACTTCTGCTTTACTGTACCCCCTGATGTGTTGTGTTGTCTAACGCTGGTAAAGCTACATTCGGGTTTGGTGGTAATTCTAATGTTTTCCTGCGATCAATTGCTTTATCTCTGAGGTTCATTGTTGCGTTTTAGTTTTCCCAGCTGCTACTGCGTGTTCTGTTGGTGGTGATTTAAACTGTGGAGGTGCACTTTTACGGTCTGACGGTGGACGTGCAGGCAGCGAAGTACGTCGCTCACGTCAAGTTTTATGTGTAGCATCAACTCTTGTGGAATTCACTGTCCTTAGGACACTTCTAGGATCTTCCACACCCGATCATCCAATCCTGTACTAGCAAACTAAGTTTTCCTTCAGACTCTGTTTGCGAGTTCTTTCTGCATACTCAACATTAAATGAACAATGATATTTCTTAATCTGAACTACAGACTGCAGAAGCTGACGATCCCATGCACCCAAACGATAGGCTTACAAACACCTGGACTGAGGAAGATGATTCCAGTGGATTTGTACCAATTACTGGCGATATCGACTTTCTGCCAGTTGAGCGTCATATTCCTGAGCCAGTTCAACCACTCTTACCTGAACTTCGCCCGGATCCTGATGCGGAGTTGTATCCAAGCTGCCCCTCAGATGACGAAGATTGTATACCACGGGATAATGTGCCGAACCAGCCAGTAGGTGATACGAAAAATCGAATGGAATCAACGGCAAAATACTCAGGTGAATATACTTAAAGTGTAACTTATAACTAGTAACCTTTTTGGAAGTGGGCTATTCGTTTCACTTGCCGGCATTCCTTTTAATTTACAAGAAAGTAGTTCACCTTTGGTTACTAATTCTAAACGACAACCATGAACGTTTGCAAATATGTTCATGCTTTTCCCTGCTCATTGCCTAACACAGTAACCCTATCATGACTGACTTTGCCCCTTCTAAATTCCTCGGTGAGGCAGTTGAACTGAGTAGTACCAACGACCAGATTGGTTATTACGGAGTTTCTTGGTTTCGTGGTGAACATGGAGGGACATCATCCTCATTTTCAAATTCTCACCTTCCTGGTTTTATCCATCTCAAATCATCTATGCGGATTTTGTCCCTTCAACCAGAATGATTTCCCCAAACTAAGCCCGTAATTTTAAATTCCTTTACCAATTCCTCATATGGACGACCCAGTTATAAACGATGTCAAGGCGATTCGCAGGATCAAAGTCACAACAGTCCCACAGGCAGACCTATGACTCACTGTTCTGTACACAGATTTGTTTGCATCACATGACGTAGGTCAGTTGTTTGTGTGGGTGTGGGTGAGAGCTTTGTGAACGATTCGAGAGTGAAGCCTGAACGAATTCATTTTGTGAATGGAACTCCATATTACTTATTTCTACGGCGACCCTTTCCGTCATTGTTAAAATCCATTAACTTTCTGCGTTTGGCTGATTGCTGAGAACGTTGTATACCGTCATGACTGGTTTCAACATCCTTATTTGACGATTTCTGGCGGCAGGAGATGACTCGAACGTAATTTGATGCCCTTTATGAACTATGTTGACCCAGTGATGAAGCACCAGCCAAGTATATTCCTCATGTCGTGTTTTGCTTCTGCTAACCGCACTGTTTGAGGTGTTATTATTTTTTTAAATATGGTCCTTGTTTAATCCTATTAAAGCTAGCCTATTTCGCCCAAAATTGTGGTGAAATTGGAAAAAGGTAGTACCCACTAATTTCACCTGGAGGTCATTCACAATCGATTGCAGCTGTAACATTCCCATAGACATTTAAGTCTACCTACTTCCAAAATATGCAGTAGCTTCGATTCTCTTTCTCGTTGGGCCTCGTCAGTAGCCTTGGCTCTGCCAAGATGTGAACTTCGATCATGCTTTCATGAGACAAACGTGTTCACCACTGGACCAATCACCTCACATTAGTCAACAATGAATTTTCCTATGTAAACGCTCAGCCACATTTGCTTGTGAGTATTGATCGGCCTAACCCATCCACTTCATAGGGGGGACACAATAACTATCCTGTTAACTCCAACCGATGGCTGGATTTTCGAAAATCATTAAAGCTGTTAAGTGGTAGTTAAGTTGCTCTCATGACTAGATAAGGATATCGGTTGACATGAGTTGAATATCCCTCACGATTAGAAGTGCCGCCCATATTCCCATAGACTTTTATTCCGGTTGCTTTAGAAAAGAAGCACTATGGTCCAGTATCGTTTTTTTTAGCCGTCGATGGTACACATCTTAGAGATGAGATCTAACAAGAACGAAACCCACGTTCAGTTTCTTTTTTCGAAAGGGTTTGAGTGAATGGTAATCCGTGGCCATAGTAAATAGCCAATATGATTAGCAATTAGAGTAGATGTAGATTCAGGTAAGCACGATGTATACTGACTAACTGATTGAATTAGTGGCCTTACGTATGACAGTGTTTTAGCATTATACATCACTCATTACTCTGTAACATTACTTGTCAGTTAATAATAATTTTATGAAATGCTGTATATTGTCTAGTCCAATTCAAGCATATATTTTTGTAAAATTGTCTGCTACAAGTGATACAGTGGAACTTTTCTACTTTCAGAAGCCACATTACTTGCACATATCGATTCTACTGCTGGTCATATGACAACGGCGTCCCCAACAAACGCGGAGATAGTCCATGGAACTAGCTCAAAATCAAACGGTACCAATCAAGCCACAAGCGGGGGAAAATCAAAAAACGCCGGTGGTTATTCTTTGAGGACTTCCTCTCCAATGTTCATATCCACTAGTCTTGCCCTAATATTTTGTATACACATTTTCCGGATTTGAAAGTTATCCCAGTATTCCTCAACATTTGCATACTTTTGTGTATACTGAACATTTATTTTGAACTTCTATTTTTTCACTGATTATAGTCCGCATAAAAAAATATATCCATTTTCAACATCATTTAAAGGGAAGGATATTGGTTCAAGTATGAAGTATTTCTGGCGTGGTAAATGAACACCGATGTACGTTTGTAGTCCCATGAACTCTAGAAGCGATTTTTTTGGAAACACGCCAATTACTGTTACATAACGAGAGTAGTATGTTTAATGCTACACCTTTGCGCTGATGGTTGTCGTCTGCGTCATCGACTGATATGGCTTGGAGAAAGAAGGAATTCACCTGGCCTCAAGCCTGCGCAGAATGCTTGAAATTCTAAGATAGTTCAGTTTTCGGGATTAGGCACTTTGTGTTACTACATCTAATATTAAGTGAGCCACAGTACTCTCATGAAAGCCGTTCAGAAGAGTTTCAGACTGCACTAGGCGTTCAACATCAGAGCTGTGTCGTCTCCAAAAAGACTGAGTAAGAATGTGGGAGCATTTACTTATGGTTAGGGAAAGTACGTTGTATACTTGACAGCCTATTGAGTCAGAGTCGATTCTTTCCGGAGCAATTAGAATTTAGGATTTTCGAAACATGTGTTCTTTCTTATGCTGAATGGTTATTCAGACTGTCGAATTCAGCCCAACGGTTCCGGATTATTGTCGGCAAATCTTCATCATAAACAGCAGTTGAAACCATCCAAGACAGCAAGTGACGGTGCTTTCCAAATGGTCCTTCCCAGTAATCATCAGCGAAGTGGTGGACAACTGTTTCAATTTAAATGAGTCTAAAAAACACCACGCACGTCGAGGAATCGAGTCTTTGGCCGGTGGCTACCGAGAATAAGCGTTCGAAAAGCCATTTCTGACCCCTTTCAGATTCTTGGTGGTTGTTTGTTCGTTTGAAGGCCAGCCACGAAACGGCTGATCGATTTTATCCTATGGACAAAAAAACTTAACAGCTAAGAGAAATTAGTGACGATGTTGTTGACTGTACAGTATAGACATGCGAAGTACTGTTGATATCGAGGTTACCGATCATGAACAGGTTGGCGGACATGCATTCGAGAAAGTCATCTTCAGGGCATTGCAGTTACACAAGTTATTTAATTCACGTTCAATAAAACGTAAGAAAAACACAGTTGCAATTGGCAAACGGATATCCTGAAAAACTCATAGACAATCACACCATGATAAACAAATGGGAAGAACCAGTTCAAATAGCTCAAAAGAAAGATATATTTCTATTTTTGCGACTTGAAGGCGACTATTTGACAAACGACATCAAGCACAAATTGCAATGTGCCCTACCTCGTACGTGTGCGGCTATCCAATTACGCTTGGTTCAAACGACCAAAGGATCCGTTCTATACAATCGCGAACACCGTCTGTCTGACCAATATGTCTCTTACGTTATCTATCAGTTAACTTACGGTTGCGGTGACGTTTTCATAGGCAGAACAGACCGATGGCTATCTCAACGAGTGGCAGAACACGTCCCAAACTGGTTAAAACAGCTCATGACACAACAATCTGAAACCGGTGGATCAGTTACTCGAAGCCCCGCATCATCGATTGCCAGACACCTCATGATAACAGGTCACCAGATTGACCCACTTAGATCGTTCGAAATATTGTTACACCGAAATAACCCGATGCTACTGGCCTTTAGCGAAGCCATCCTGATCAGACCTCACCAGCCGGTGCTATGTGCAGAAAAGTGGTTGAAACAACCGATAAGGTTGCCGTGGTGGTGATGACATAATACATGGTGTCCTGACCCTGTCTCTCTATGTGTGTGTCATATAGATAACTGGAATGTTTTACTCTTGCGACTGATGGGAGTACACGAAATATTAACATATCGCAACGTATGTCTTCTTCCTGCGCTGATGAATTTATTAAAGGGAACCCAGTGTTTCAAGTGAGAGGAAACCAAATTAATTTATACTACCAATAGGGTGATATGAACGGTCTGCCAATGTCAGCTTAGTCTAGGTGGAATGTGTTCGCGAGTAGACGATTACCGGGCCAAGGCATTTCAAGAGTTTGAAGCAACGTACTGTATGATAGCATAAATAGTGTGTGGTTTAATGGTCAGAATTAACCGGAAACACGTTAGCAGTTTCTTAGTTGTTACCAATCACCAAGCGTGCGTACCAAGCGAACTTCATTCATACTTGTGCAACCAAACCTTTGAAAAAAATATTACATAAGGACTTGGGGCACCTTGAACGTCTGCACAATTCCAGTTATTGCCCTCAGCATCAACACTGACTTGCGAACTCCTATGAGTCAGATAAACGGCACAATTAACTTGCTAGTGAGTTAGTATGTTTACGATCCAAATGGTTCAATAAAACTTGCGGACACTGCGGATCACCGTCCTCTAGAAGAGGGCGAAGTGTGGCGAGAAGATGAGAATCACACGTGTCTACTTTGAAACAAATTACTGTCATTGCCAAGCGTTTCGCGATTTTTTTGGTCTGGGGATACTTGTTCAACAAAGGTGGAGGGTTTGTGAAAAAATTTTCTGTGCTCACAAGCATTAACCTTCAGACATATTTGGATGAAGCTTCCCGAATCATCTGCAACGTTCACCAAGCCCATCACTGGGGTTGTCAGAGCGCAACTGTTACAAGCCTCAGAGATTATTGTCATCAGACTCAAAAACTTCTATTTATGCAGCAATTCATTACCTGTCTATAAATGACACGATGTCATCCGGTTTCATGTAACACCTTGAAAGTCTCATTGCTTCCGTGAACCATTTGTGTCCAACAATCTTGCTGTATGCGTGTTCCAGTTGCTAATGCTAACACCACTGAGTACATAAAAGGTGTTCAAATTTCTTTATTCGAGGCTTATCTTCCCATAGTACATTGAGCTCTTGGACCAAATTTGATTTACCGTGCTCCGATCGTATAAATCAGACTTCGTAGAGATTATCGTTGCATGTTTACGTAAGTTCACTCAGCCAGAGTGAACAACAAATGATATTGTTCCTATTGGCGTCTAGATAATCTTCGATGAGATCCGGCTATTCATCTCATCACCTACATATGACGTTTACTTCTTTCACTTGTGCAAACACAAATACATCACGCTGAACCATGAAAACTAAAACAATTGGCAGCCTACTGAAATGAACAAGTCAGACCGAGTGCTCACATTTCCTCTGTTTAACACAGAATGATAAAATGAGCGTGTGAAGATGTTATGTTGTGACTTACTCGACGGCGATCTCAATATTTCATCGATACCAGATTATGATGGTTCAGTCTACGGACCCGCTACAATCCGATCACTTGAAGAGGTGAATCCATCTTTGATCACTTTGTGAATGATGAATGTCCAAAGAACATTGGTTAGTCGGATGAACTAGTGAAGGGCATACGCAGATTCGAGTGAGACACGGTGATTGGATGAGGAAATGGCGTTCCTCAGATGCCACGTGCACGATAGATACTGTGACTCCAGTAGAATCAACAAATCGTGCCTAGCGTCTAGCTTCTCCGTTAGAGTAGGCCTTAAAAGAGCAGCAAGAGTGAGGGGGTAAAATGCATTCTACCTGAAGTGCATGGGTCTGATCTGCTCGATCTAATTATTAAAAACCACCTTGTCGGAGAGAACGTAATTTGGCAACTATTCTTCATATTGTTGTCCTACCTATGGTGAGGTCAATAGAGTAGTGACCTAAAAGTTCACCTAACTAAGACGATCTTCGTAAACTAGCTTCCGGTATGGCTACATGGGGCAGTGTGTATTGACAGTGAATATTGACAGAAGTTTGAGTACGGGGTGGGCGAGCCGTAGTTTTTACCTCACTACGTGAGCTGTATATAGGATAATACCTCCTTTGTATAGCCAACGATCACCGTGTACCATCGACGCATAGCGTGTTACATTGGAAAACGAGTGCGATAAACACGAGTTGCTGCTTTGAAACAAGTTGCCTTCTTTGTGTTTAAACGCCATGAAATAGATATGTGGCCAATGCACAGACTAATACGTAGGTGGAACGTTACCTACAGTCAATTACAGCTGTAGTTCGGTAGATTTTTCGGCCAGGTGTTTTCAGAAGAAAGCACTAGACTCAATTTCCGCCGTTGTTGGAAAAAAGGCAGTAGTGTACATCTTTGTCACGTTCTGGAGTTGTACTCAGGTCAGGCTTTTGTAACTCGCTCAAAAGACTGGAAATACCTTCATCTTGTGTACAGTTTCGTACCGTCAATGGCCCAACTAAACGGTGCTTCCACTTTGCGAGGCTGATGACCGTTTTGCTGGCACGCTACAGGTATATCCCAATTATTTTCTCACCACTGTGACAAAGTGTTTTTGTTGAGTTCTAGAATTGCAAACTTCAGCCCATAATAAGGTATATTGTGTCTATCACTGATCCAGCAAGACCGTTTTGACCAATTTTTATTAATTCAATCGTTAAGCATTGTTCGGCATTTGTTGCGTAGTTCTTGTAGTGACAGGTAGGTTTTGTTACTACCTGAGCTTAGCTCAACGATTGCCCTTTATCTCGCTTTTATGTGGTTGCTTCCTTTCCCTTCGTATTACCGCTTGGTCTCAAATAATTTGTGACAATATCCCTGGAGTCTTTTAACAATTCCTAGTATGGTCGTCTGCACTTGATGAAAAGTTAAAACCTACTTATTTCGAGAAACAATCTGTGCAGTTATTTGTGTTACGCTTTGAACAGGAAAACGCTACATGATTGGCTATTCATTTGAGACTAGAGTTCACTTGAGTCCATTTCTAGACTATTAGCCACTGTACTGTTGTCTGAGTACTATCACATGTCCAGTCCTTATGACACCAGAGGTCTAGTTGTTTGCTCCATAACAATCCGGAATGATCGTATAATTTTACCGCAACTATTTTACATACTGGCAAATTTTTAGACAAACTTCTGAGAAAGTTTATTAATTAAGTTTAAGGATGAATGCTGCTAAGTTAGAGTATTCTAAAAAATTATGTTATATTGCTGTTCGAACGCAGTCATCATTGACCTATACAGGCAATGGCAGTGGCAGATAAAACGCTCGACCCGAGAAAATCAATAACTATTTTCTGACGTTCACAAACGGTGGCGTCATTCTTGAGTGCGTGCATGAACGCGCTGGTGGCCCATGAAAGGGGAACCATTCAGAACGAAGTTCGCGTCCAGGCAAGGAACACAGACGACACTAACGTGAACACAATGGATGAAGTGGCCATATCACTTTGCGACCGAGTATGGATTAAGTACTGTGTGGGTTAACGCTACATACGCAACACAGAAATTCCGGTTACTATAAGTAGTACATCAGACACATTCTATGGAAAGCTAGGCAGACAGCAGACATTCGGCACTTGATCCGAACAAACTTGGGTACTATCAACATACTGTAGTGGCCTAGTCAGTCAAATGATAAAAATGACCAAAATATTGTGGCATCAAAGAAGAGTCGTAATAGTGATGGATAGACTCAAAGGTAGACGTACAAATTAAACGGGAGATATATGGGTAAAATAGGAACGACTCACTGATAATTCAAAGTCCGTTAGGTTGAACAGACCACCACAAGAAAGAAAGACAGCGCCAGAGATGAGATTTGTTGGACGACCGATAGATTAATTCCAATGACAGATAAATAAGGAAATTTGCCGCAATAGCCAGTTGATTCAGTTAACTTCCAGCTATCCAAAAATCTGCTTACTAGCGGTGATGGACGCAGAGAGAACGCAAGGCTCGTTAATCGAGAAGTGTGTGCGAGTTGTATTTACTGATTATTGATTAGTTCGATTAAGTTGGTTTAAATGTTGGCTGTACATGATAGGTTGAGGAAAGTGAAAAATTTGAATAACAATCAGAATTATGAAATAGAAAGTATTGTACAAAACGTTGCAAGACAAAACACACTTTCCAAGTGAGCCACCTGTAGTACTGTGTTCGACGTGAATGTTCTCTGGGTGAGCTCACTGTTGATAATCGTAAACTGACACAATTTTGTCTGAAATTTGTATACAGCAGTGTTCCTTATTTTATTATAGTTATGTGTAATTGTTTCTGAAACACACTGTTTTGTCCACCTACAAAGGCTTCTGTAAACAGTTAAAAATAAAAGGGTGAACTGATTCCCAGTTTTCTGTCTTTGTCTGAATACGAACATGTTTTTTACATTTCACAACTCGGGCGTAACGTAAACAATTTTAAAAGTGTCTGATGATTTCTAGGTAGGCCAGATTTATTTGGGTTGTTTGCACCAACAATCACGAATGAGTGCATTGATGGCGCACTTTGGAAATATAAGGTTTCTGTAGGCTGGTCGACTGACAATAATATGCCGGTGTCCCATTATGGGGTATGCTACTACAGCATACCAGCAGACAATATAACAATTTGGAACCTACCGTTTCAAACTGTGTTGACTTAGATCGCGCCTTGCTGAGGCATCTGAATGACAGTTATTAGATGCATCTGTATGTATGTATGTGTGCGCATATTTTTTCAAACGTAAGTTTACACACATGTGTATCTACATGCAAGTCTGCTAGATTCAATGCCTGCGTTATGGATGGAGCAGTTGCACGTTATCTTTTCTCTCTAAGGCGTCGAACGACAATCCACACCGTTCGCTAAAGAATTACGTGAACAGACACTGTGTGTAAACGTGTGTTTAATCCTTAAAAAACATTATGCTACCAGTACCACTATTAACATGCACACATATAAATAAAAAGTATCACCAAAAGTACGTACAGCTTTATGTGTGTAATTATTCGAATTTGAATGGTCAAGGTGGAGAGGAGTCCACTTGATTACATGATTTTCAGTTGTATGGAATGACGATTTCTGTCCGTCTGGTAAATCGCTCATACTTCCATCGGAAACGCGAACCATGTTTGCCTTCTATCGTTTCGTCGTTTCATGTTTTCATTAGTGCAGTTTGTCGTAAAGATTCAATTTGTTTTCTTAATCGGAACTTAGATACCTTTTGGTAAGAGCTAAAATCTACTACCACAGTTGAACTCTTTCTGTGGCTCATGCATTGCCTTGAATTCTTCATGCTACTGATGGACGTTTCACATCAGTTTCTAGTTAGTAGGACTTCCATCGCAGCTTACGATCTACGTAACTAATCCGGACTAGCTGTAGTTCATTGGACTCTATTCGCACGCCTTCTGGTTTAACCTCTTCAGGTTTATCACGAGCACAGGATGTGTTTCAACACAAGCCAGTTATGATGACTTGTAAGCAGACGTTCCTCGGCTTGGACCACTGTGACTGGCTGGTCTGAAACCGGACACTGTCAGTTGTGTTTGAAAGCTATTGCAAACCAGGACGGACCGTCTGCTGAAGCCTAATCACAGGTGAATTTACAACGAATCTCAAAACCTGAGCACTGGTCAATGAAACAAGCTCTGAATGCGAGGGATAGTACAACTTCAAACATACGTACATCGCTAATCACTTCGCAAGCTATGAAGTAATTTTTACCGTCTACCAAGATATGTCAACTACATATTGCATCCATGGTTCTAACAAACATTCAGCACAAAGCTTAGGATTCTAATAGACTAATGGAAGTGGCGATGGAGAAATCCTTCGCGTCTACAGTATTGAGAACCTGTGAAACCGTAAAGTTATGCTTCATAGGGCAAACATAACAATGCCTGTCTCTTACATTATGAGCAAACGGTCGGTGCCCTTGATCTGTCGTTGTTCATAGAAATAATTGTGAAGTTGCAGTGTGATACGCACTGACGGACGAAATGATTTATAGTTACATGCTCAAAGGAACGTGTACCAAATATACTGAAAACACTTCGAAACATCTGGCTTCTCTATGGACACCGTTTGATGGTATCCAGTTTTTCTTTAGTAAGACACGGCGTTCGATGTGACACAGAGCGTAAGGTAACAAAGCATACTGTATGCTCTTCAGGAGCAACCTGATATGTATTTCCCATATAACTGAGACCTTACCTATAAGACGTAACTATTTCCATCTGCGCATTCTTGAACATTTTTTTCATAATTTGATTGGCCTAACAGTCATCATTCACGAGTGCTAGCCCTATACTCACCGTCTGATTAGTCTGTCTGTCCCTAACCCCTTCCTCTGATTCACTGCTTAATTGAAAACTGTTAATTTTGCGTGTGATCAGAAGTTAAAACAAGGTACACCGGGAAGCTCCACATGGGCTACGTCTTGTCGATGAACCACACAAAAATCACGATTGTGACATAAACCTTGTTTAACTCCTCAAGCAGGAATTTTCTCAGTTAGAATTGGTTTTTGGTAGTACCATTACTCGTGTGTTTTGAGCTGTTTAACGACCAAGTACTTACTGCTAAAATTAGCGTGAAAAGCTGAGCTGGTTAAATTTGGTTGGTAGCAGCTCTTATAAGATCGAAACTGACACTTCAGGCATTGAATCACAAAATGGGATGGATAATCAGGATCTTTATACAATCGGTAGTAGCACACCAGCTAGTTTTAAGGTATCGATACACTCTATGGACTTCCTTGGGGTATAAACACCCGGTGGAAATTTCTTTATAGACAATCAGTTGGTCCTTGAAATTGGATTTTAGGTAGCATTTGGTTTTACGCTTGTGAAAATTGTTGCAGAAAAGGACACTCAGGTCAAAAAGGTTAGTCCGCTGATTGATATATGCATAATCGGCGTAAAGTCTCAATATATCTACACTTGTAGAGGTAAGCTATGAATTGGCATGTATTTGTTGATTTTATTCAAGGACAGACGCAAAAGTACCACGCAGTTTTACTACACCCAATTTTCTTTATCTTGGTTCTTTTATAATGTTAATTCGAAACTCCTTTCCAAAGCACTTTTAACGTGATTGATCACTCGAAATTCTGCTGAATAGTATGTAATCTATACATGGGCACCGACGGTTACTCTGTTGACTCGCATCAAGTAGAGACTATAGAGTTTGCCACCTTTTTTCGTGTCTCACTACACATTGTTCTCATGCATTACGCTCTTCTGTTCGTTTGAACTGCATTTCTGTTGTTCGAGTCATTACGATGACCTCGTTCTTGCGCGCTAGTTTTCTACGTTCACGAAATCGTTGTAATCGTGATCGAACCGTAATGGTATCTATTTTAACACGCTAGAAAAACCAGATTCGTCGGTATTAGTAGGTTTATTCATCAGAAGTGTTTTTTTGACCTACATCGGAACTAATGTCGTGTGGTCCGTGCAGAGAACACTTGTTTTGATTTACTGTAAATAGCACAACAACTTTTCACTTGTTTTCCGTTCCACAATAAAAATCATCGCTACACATTTTGTACATTGAAATCCGTTGGTAGATGAATTGTATATGAATCAATGTGCAATCGGATACTGATCAGCTGTGTCACGATTAGAGGAACCAGTGCGTATAAATAAATGTGCGATCGCTGTGGAGCTTGTTGTGCGGGTAACTACTCCGGTAGTCTTGTGAGCGTGACATCGGGATATCGTAAATTTTCAGCAGAACAAGTATACTTGGGAAATGGTTTGAAATCTTTAATAGGCTTTCTTCATCAAGGTGATCACTCAACATGCCTTTCCAGATCTCACCATTACACCATGAAGCAAAGTTTCAGTGTTTAATGTAACATAGCTTCAGTTAATTATGTATGAGCTGCGTCTAGATTTGTGCAACAAGTATTACACTACGAAACATAATAAAGGGACGGATTAAGCGATTAATGTAGCGACAAACGTATCCACTAAACCTTGCAGCTGTTTGCCTACAAGTTAATGAAGGTAGAACTGGTAGAATACAATGTGATCAAAACCTTATCACTATCATGGAACGTATCAAATGTATCATGAGACTGTTTATCATGGCAACTACAAAATACAGTAGTGAATATTCATAACTAATTTAGTATTCCAAACGACGACAGAATGCTCCACAGTGCGGTTCTCTGTGCCTTCTTGTCTCCTGGTCTTTCTTGATATATAGATAGATCAACATTCCGGTGACGACACAACGTTATGCAACTATAGTAGTAACGAAAACGTCCAGTGATAGTGGACTGGTGCATTTTCCTGATTGAAGAAGGTTCAGCCAATTATAATCCATGCTCAAACTGCTGTAGACAGAATTGTCGTCAATCGGCGTCAAACAATCAAGGACGGCGATCACCTGCTGCACTACTTTTGTTCATAAGAAGTGGTGATTAAAACAAACCTGAATGCGCATCTGACTTAAACGAACGATTTGCTGAAGGTAGGGTCCTGTGAACGTAACAGTGAACGGGCCAATCAGAACGTAATACGCACATTGCCGAATGTCAGTCGTAAACACTGCCCTTTTTCTACATAAAGATTATTGTTTTCTAAAAGTTGAGATTGCCTAGTGCCGCTCAGACCTATCGTGTTCTGGACTTCTGGACTGACAGGTCCAGTCCGCAATAGGGAGCACCATTCCCAGAAGTATTTCTAATACAACGAACTGGTCTAAAAGTCATATAATATTGAACTCACCAATATGTCTAGATACTGTTTTCCCTTCGTCCTACAGTAAAAAGTTGTCCTTGTTCACCCACCTTATAAATCTTTTGGACCAGCTGCCAAACTGTCTTCAAGAGTGTACTAAGTATTTCGGTGTTTTGCTTCATAGAAATTCCTGTTGGTCATCACACGTGTATTGATCAGCGATCGTAACTCTTCTAAGGGTTCCGGATGCAACCGTGCTTTCTTGTTTGTCTGTTCTGTACGCACGATTCTGTATACGCCTGCTATAAGAAGCCTGGTATGAACTCAGAGACACTTTCTTCAACCCTATAACTAATTACACACAATGAACTTGTGTCCACTTCCTAACGACTCATCTACTATTTTATTCATTACGGTCGTTTAACTTGTATATTTACAAACGTTGTTTAACGCGTCAGAAGATACCATACACTTTTTCGCTTGATGAGATTTCGAGTGCCGCCGAGTAGGCTGGAATTCATCACACGCTTCTTTTTTTCTTCCGGCTGTTACATATGTCGCAGACTAGGTTAGAGCTAACTGCTTATCGCATTTCCAAACAGTGCTGGAAATAAACGGTTTGTATCCAAATCCTACTACGTTCTTCAGTTCGATGTCTGTTGAGAGTAAGTTTCGAACGCTCTTCAGAAACGGCGTTTAAAATTGTTAGCGCATGAGGGCCTACCCTGTACTCGCTTGTCCACTACACACGTGCTGATGCCATGTCTAAGGTCGGTCGTCTACCTCTGCTTGGTTGCTTTGGGTGCTTTATTCAGAACGATCACGAACTTGATAAGAAGTTACTGAAAATTCACGACCGCTCACCCAGACAACTTTCGATGTTGACTGTGGCCATGCGTCTAATTAGTTGATCATGGCGTTCCGTATCATTTCAAGGCAACCGAAGTCTCACTGTGCTTGTTTTCCAATGGATACCTCACGGACGATTCACGTTTGCATGAATTCACCAATTAAATGTGGACAGAATAAAGTTCCAAAATACATAAAGTGGTCACTCAATCAAGGTTCCAGTTCCTGTTTGCTAAGTCAGACATAAACAAACGTTTCTACCGTCCTTCAGTCTTTCAGTCAGATCTGCAGCGACTGCATCCGGTGACGTTCCGACTCAAACCTTGGATTTATGTGTTGTCTTACCCTGACTAGAAATGTAATAAAGAACATGGTTTCTAGCTTACTCGCTGCATCTTCTTGCTAATTCAAAGTAAACTATGATTCGACCATCCAAAAACGTCTTCAGTGTTTAGGGATTCAGTTCTGTCTTACTTGACCGTGTCTAATAAATCACTCGCTAAATCAGTGAGAGTAGTCTTTGTAACTTTCCGCATTCTCTTGAAATCTAGGCTGGTTTTTATAAGGGAGTGAAGTCTGTATAGATTGATATACTCAGTGAGATATAAAACAGATATACTTGAGTTTCCGCGATATGCTTGGCGCAGATACGCATTTTATTCTGTGGATTTTTGCTCCGACATCTACGGTTTGTTATGGCTTCGAGGGATATAAACAATCTGAGATAGAGTGTGTCCATCCGAATGAGCGTAGAAGAAGTAAGCCATAGTTCAGTTATATACAAATTCCTCGTTAAAATCGAAGCTCATAGAACCTGTGACCGAGAAATTAAAAGCTTTGGTTCGTAACGAAGAGGGTTGCCGGTCCGAACCGCCATTCATACTAACTTTACCTAACCACTCCAAACGAGGACGAAACCGGTCATGGGATGTCGGCTTGAAAAGTGGGAGGTGGAAGGTGGCAAACTCAGATGGACTGTTTCCATCCGCATAAACCTTAGTGTGATTCATATTCCTTTATGTTGCTGTAAGTCGCAGTCTGTCGTAATCTCGAGTAGGGGCGTTTCGTTCTATGCATAAGCAAAAGAGATAGGAGTCACTCCGAAGATGTAGATACACTGGCGATCCGCACGCAATGGATAACTCATCAGCCCTACCTTCAAGCTTTCTTTAGTCTGACCTAAACGTGGGCTAGGTGATTGTTGAAGCGAATGATTAGTTAGCATTACCCTCATCCTTGTGACGTGGAGAAGATAATCGAAACTTAATACGACCTTATTTGTCGCTTAGGTATCGGCCATTTAACCGGAGTTGTGGTTTCACTAATACATCACGAAAGTATGTCAATTGTTTCGTGACTGCTGTAACAGCCTTTTCAAGCTGGACTATATCATTTCAAATCTCGTTTACTAGCAAATTAAGTAGCGAATATGCCTGATTTTGAAGGAGCGAACTGGAAGTTGTTGGTTTTCAGAGGAACTAATCAATGAAGCCTATAGATAGCAAGAAGCACTTTATGGGCGTTCTGGAGAAAAAGCAATTAATCATGTGACGTTAGGATTAATCAGAAAAGGAAAACTGCTTCCTCGTGCGAAAGGCTGTCTCGTAATTTGCACAAGCAAGTTTTCAAATAATTCAACCACCATATACTGGCATGCGTCTCAGCGGGTCAGGATACGCCGTCGATCACTCAGAAACTCAGATACAACGGTTTTGTAACAAGTAATGAGTGGCCTTAAAACTTTTATTGCACAAACAAACTTACCTCAAACTCCTTGATGTAAGGAGGTAACCGAGGTAGTAGTAATACCGATTACCGACTGTTCCATACGAACTGAGAACTGCAAAGCTTACTTAAGGTTGTTTTCATTGGACAGATATTAGCGGAATTGGAGCCATCTGACTTCTAAGAAGTTTACTTGGTTAAGGCATATTACTCGAATTAAGTGAAGGTGAAACTTCAAAGAGCTAACATGTAGGCAGCTGTGTAATATTCGAAAGTTAGTCATTTGAACCATTCAAGCTATTGTAGATCTTTGATCATGAAAATCACTTAACCGGACCTCCTAAAGTACTGTGATCGGGAATGGCTTTCAAAAGTGCATTCGAAATTAGGTCCATGTTCACGAATTCAGACATGCGGTATGCAAGAGACGCGGTCGGTGGCTGCGACGAGTACGGCCACAAAAATACTGGCTATTTCACGCAGCTGATTTATCAATTCAGCAGCAGCGTATTGTCACAGAAGAGGTGATGGATGCTTCAAGCTTGAGTGCTTTAATCAGCGTAATGCAACCAATTCAACTCGTTTACTAAGATGCTCAATTCTTTCGGGAATTTGCGCAATGGCGACTTATCAGTCTTGCTTTTTCCATCATTCCTTGGTGTAATATATCCTGCAAGCTTCATGTAACTTTATACTGAATATTTAAATATGTTCGTAATCTTCATCATATTGGGGATGCATTAATGTATCGTTCTACGTCTGAAGTCTTTCTGCGTTTCGCACTCCGTGTTCCCTTCCTCTTACTTTATATCCCTGTTGTTTCCTTGCTATCATAATTTAAAACCCACCACTAGACAGTCTCCCTAATTTTATCTCCCGGAGGTGAGTATATTCAGTCTAGTATATAATCAGATCAACTAGACTTGGTCTTTCGTTCCGCAACGTATTCTACTTCGATTATTCAGGATCTGGCAAATGTGGATGTTCACATATAGATTAGCTGGCCCACATGCAGCATCTTCACAAATGAAGACGTTGTAAACAGCTGCGCACAGTTCTGCCTCTTGGGTAAAAACCTACCGAACAATCTGTCCATCGGTCGCGTGTTGCGAGCCCGTTTGACAATGATTGGCCTGGCTTTCGAGCACCTTGAAAGACCTATCTGGAAAAAACCACAGCTTAAAGATGTAGACCGAACTACTTGTTTGATACTCGGTGAAACTTAGACATTGTATCAACCGAATATGTGGTGTCTGAGCCATTTTCATATGCAATGTCCAAAGTACTAGGTGGTCAGATATTGTTTCGAACACTGAGGTACTTTTGTAAGCAGACAGGGACAGGAATGAAGCCATGCAAATACTCAGTCACTTTCGTTAGCTTGGACAAGTCTGCAGGATGGAAGACGTATGAATTCCGAAGCATTTGTTGTGGGGGTAAATGAGGGCAAGTAAGCGAAATCCTGATGAATAGAAGTCATGATACATGCGCATTATCCAACTAACACTTTTGCGTTGTAGACCTTAGTTGAGAGCTTGGGAAAACGTGGCCTTTGACCAGATCTTCTGGAAGAGCGTGACCCCCATAAGCTTTCGACGGTTCAATGCCACAGTTGTTGCGCGGAGGTGATTTGAAACGTACGGTAAACAAAGGGGTCTAAGATCATGATGACCTGACTACATGGCATGGCGATGAATATGGCTGCGAATATAACTGTCGTCTCTGATTAAGTCATCGGCCTACTCTTAACAAGCCGTCAGTGAGGGGAAGACGAGTACGTTGGGCTCAAGTGGGTTATCGGTTGTTTCTATTTTCCCATCATAATAACCGATGACAGCCGCCATTTTTTGAATCACATGTTCTCTTTTTCAGAAATCTTGGCCCATATATCTTTTCTTTCCTCCAGCATTTTTTGTGTACTGTGTGACGAATACTTTGCTTGGATTTCGATCTAACTTTGAATATTTGTTTTTCCTGTTTATCCTGCCTAGAATGTAATAATATATATTCCTATACTGAATTACTCCTTGCCTAATATTTTCAATCTCCAGTCCCATCGGAGACCTTTCCATTAGAGTCTCTTTGTTTGTTGTTTTCAAAAGATAACCGTTATATATTCCTAGTGGTCTATCATCTGGCCAACCAGCATTGACCGACTGGGTCGCTAAGGCGCGTACCCACAAGCCTCTTAGCCCACCTCCTTCGGGTCTGGATCACGTAAATGTTTTTTGGTGAAATCACAAGTGCTACCGCGCGATCCACTTGTAGCGTTTGTTCTACAAAGGTTTTCTTTGTTTTCGGCCGTTGTGAATGGCTACTGGGAAACGGATGCCACCAACCAAACATATAAGCTGGCATTCCGTGGCTCATCTTGTGGTACGTTGAATATCGGCTGTGATTAATGTGTGCGCGTGTGTGTATCCAGTTTTCTTTCAACCTTTTCGGAGTGGAGGGGCTGTCTGTACACCTTCACTCCAAAATCGCATCAGTGGAAACGTTGTCGATAGCTGGGCGAATTTTTGCTACTTGGGTAGCAATTTGTCCACTAGTCTGTCCGCGGACCGCGAGTTGAAAGCTCGTGTAGCAGAGGCTAGTGCTGCTTGCGGACGTCTTGAAAGACGTATTTGGAAGAATCACAGCATGAAGCCAAGCACTAATCTTTATGTCTACCACACAGTGGTGCTGTCTATACTGCTGTACGGCAGTGAGACGTGGACATTGTATCCGCGGAACGTGCACTATCTGAATCGCTTTCATTTGCAATATCCAAGACGCATCGTGGGTATTTGGTGCGCTGCCATGGTTCCGAACATTGAGGTACGGCGGCGAGCGCATATGAACGGGATGGAAGCCCTGTTGATGTTGGATCGGCTTCGTTGGCTTGGTCATGTACGTCAGATGGGCGACGACCGTATTCCGAAGCAGGTGCTGTATGGACGACTGAGATCCGGTGAGCGAAATCCTAGTGGTCCAAAGCTTAGATACCAGGATGCTGCGCGGGTAAGTCTTTCACGTTGTGGAATTGATTTTAGATGTTGGGAAGACCTGCCGCTGAACCGGATGGCCTGAAGGAATACGATTCGGACGGGCATCCGCGAGTTCAACGAGCAGTTATGGTGTGGCCGAGAACGAAGCACGCGGTACGCAAGGGAACCATCTGTGACATAAGTCGTCGTGACATGACTATATGGCGTTGCGATGTGTGCGGCCGCGACTGCACTGGCCGTTTGGGATTAATAGGTCACCAGCGTACTCGTAGTTTACCTACGGCGAAGTGACAGTGACTACGTTAGGCTCAGGTAGACCTTATCAGTATGTCCATTCTATTTTTGGTAATGAATTCATCGATCAAGACTATGGTAGTTTGACTACTAATTCGCTCCTATTTTCAGAAACTTGAGTGTTTGTAGTCTTCTACCCATCCTTTTCTTGAGCTTTGTTAGTGTATTTTATGATGAATAGTTTGCCTGTTCTTTTCATAATCCAATTCGAATTTTGTTTTTCGTCTTCATCCTCTCTGGAATGTAGTAATGTGCATTCACATATTGAAATGTTTCTTGTATCACATTTTACACATCCTTCTCCCTAGTATAGATCTTGTCATTGCAGTCTCTCTAACTGCTTAGTTTCCAAGAGTAAGGGTTTCTTTTTCCTGCTAGTCAATTAATTGGCTAACCAGCATTGGCCGGTTGGACACAAAGGCCTCACCCACACACCTACTGGTCTTATTCCTTTGGGTTTACACTGGATATGTGGTGTGTGGATGGAATCGTGGATGGTGCAGCGCAAGCCACTCGGGGTGATGGTTTAAAGCGCAGGCGTCCTTTGGCTTCCGTCACTGTGACGGGCTAATCCGTTTCGGATGCCGCCAACCGTGTGCAGCTGCACTCATAAATGTGTATATCTCATTATTTACTGCGTAGATGCACTTAGTCAGTGAAGTACGAACGTATGCGTAGACCAGAAATGAAGCTCCAGCACTACTGTCTTCTGCTTACAACGGGAGAGGGTTAAAAAAGTTGTCCTTGAAAAATAAGTAGTCCAGATCGCCAAACGGGTAACTGTGAATGTTCTATGTTTTCCGGTACGGAAGAAAAACACGTGCTAATTTTCAAAAGCTAGACAAGTCTACAATGCATCTACTACATGAAACATTAATAGGAATGAATCGACGAGGTTTTGTTCACTGTGTCTCCGTGATGGATTAGCTCCTCACTGTCAAGCGAGTCTGAGTTTTAAGTCCCTGAATCAAAGCAGCGTTTCCCAAGTGAAATCTACATTCTCTTTCTTCGTTGGTCAGGCTTTTGAGTCAGAGGTTCCCGACAGAGTCCCCCAAGAAACTCCGAAATTTTTTTATTCTATAAGGCAAACTGGTGAACCAGAGACTCCAGCTGAGGTCCCGCATGACAATCTGGGACTTCTCCACAAACTTAAGGTGTTTTCTGCTGGACAGTACGGATATTTACGCCGTCTGGTTGGCGCGGTACCGGACGATCGATACACAGAACCATACTCGCGCGATGGGGCATCCACGATGTTACCTACGGTGCAAATCTGACTTGGACAAGGCTGGCGGACCAAACTCCAAAAAGGAGACGTTGTTTACACCTTCCATTAGATAGATTATTTGGCAGAAGACGCTAAGTAGCAGCGATGATTGTTTCGCATTCCCTGACAGCACCCGTCATTCGATGATAGGCAAACAACACGGAAGCAGATTTTGAAGTACGTTCGTATGACTACGACTTGGTTCAATTAAGTCTGCTACATGTTTAGTGTTTATGGCCTAGCTCAGCGCCACACTGACGATAAAATGAGTAATTATTAAACAATCAACTCTCACAATCTACACAGCACTGGTGAATGGTCCAGTGTTTGGTTTTAGTGGTTTGAACAGTGTTTGATAATGTGCATGTAATTTTAAGTTGAACATCATCCACAATTGACTGCAGTTGTCGCATCCCCATAGACTTTCCAGTCAGCCCGTTTCCAACAGCAGAGGCGCTAGACTCGAATTTCGCTCTCATTAGAACTCGTCAGTAGTGCATATCATAGCCACTGCCGGGACTTGAACCACGGA
>LUCH01000303.1:79423-99337 GCA_013368495.1 Paragonimus heterotremus | reverse complement strand
TCATAACGTTGTGTTATTCTCAATCAATTTATCAATTGATCAAGATAGATGAACACACTCGGAACGAATTGACCACCAGGTCGGAACCGGATGTTGTTTTCTTCACGATGTAAATTTATTTTTACCAGTCGTGTGTGTCGTTGTGTTACATTTTGGTTGCATTGTTTTCGTCTTCACCCCGAAGATTTGAGCCGGTATAATGAGTCTCGTAGCAAACAACTGACAGTATGTGATATTATTGACACTTGAGAGGTTTATCCCACTGGTTTCAAAATAGAACATATTGCAATTTGTTCTGACCAACGTAGAGTGATCCACGTATAGTCAGCGACACCATATATCAGAACCAAATCAAGTTGCTGGAATCCTGATATTGCTAATATAAACAATAAAATTAAGTACAAGATACTAGCCTCAGTTTGTTTATGTTCGCGAGATAAAGTACAATGGAACGCAGAAGGTCTTTAAAAGTCCAGATACGCGACAACTGCAAGTACATGCGACTGACCAACAAGAACGAACCGATGAAATGTGAACGCATCGGTCTGGTGTGTGATTAATTGCCAGGCATTCGGGCAGAGCGATTAGCTGTTGACACTGTCAAGGCGGCTCGTAAGAAGCCTGCATTCGCAGGATTGGAGAAAGGGCGATTGATAGAAAGCAACGGGTGTGTTGGCTGGTGGAAGGAAATCAAACAACGGAGGAGCGAACTGAAGAATTTGTGTCTTTCAATGGGGACTGTCGGAATAGCAATAACAAGCAATCGGTTACACAGGGTCACGTAGAAGAGAGGAACAGAGTCCATCGAGAAGAATGTTGAGTCGCAACTTCCTCCATTCTATCTGCACAACACTCATATTAACCAGTTCCATCAGTTTTTTGGTGGCTGTTGTATGCGGTCCCTTTTACAGAACTGAGTAATCAAAAACTCTCTAACCAGTGCTAGGTGTTAACAGTTCGTTTAGTTTTTTTAGCAATGAAGTTTGACAGCCCCAAAAGTAAAATCGGTCACGACTGCGATCTACATAACACAAACGAATGTCTTCAGTTCAAGAACATACAGACAGCTTTTTAATTGTATGACTTCGCGACAACCGGGAAAAGCGATGTTTCGATGCCGCTAAGTAAAAATGGTTCACAAATTTGTTTAAGGATGTGAACATTAAATGTTTTAAGTAGTTTATTTCATGGATTTACTTCCCTTTTTTGTGGAAATAATTTCACGGTATGCTTGCACATGCAAGTTATTACTAACCTAAGGTCAATTAGCTGGAACAGCTAATTTCCAACAACTTTGTTACTAAATGTCAACTTGTAGAACGTCGTTAATTCAACCAATGTGATTTGGTTTTATTTAATGATTTGAATGTGTTTGCAAAACCTGCGGTCACAGTAATCGTGTTGATCTTACCATGATAGAAGCAAGCTGTACATCGATATTTCTAACCATAAACAGATATCAACAGTAGTTGACTTCACACATAAGAGTAATAAGCCACATTTTCGGTTTCTCGATGCGGTTATTTAATAATATACTCAGATTAGCATAGTGCACGATTATAGACGTTGGTTAAACTCCCGAAACTTTGAGAGGAAGCTAACCCAAGTGCTACACAATTTTGTAGAGTAATGGGGAATTTCGGTCGGTGAAAACTTAACGCCATCCATATTTGATTGCTGTTTTCATAATCCCATTGACTGTCAGCCGACCTTCAGCGAAAAAGAAACACTAGACTGGAGTTTCGCTCACACTAGAGCTCGTCAGTAGTGCACATACTTGCCACGACCTGGACTGGAACTCTGGTCACTCTTTCATGAGACAACCGTGTTGACCAATGCACTATTGACCTCACATGGACCACAACCGAATTATCATGTCTGAACGTTCAACCACTTCCCTCTGTGATTAATGGTTATGTTGACCGATCGTTTCACAGGAGACACAGTAACTGTCCTCTTATCACCTGTCGATAACCACATGAGTTATACCTTCGAGAAAAGTCGATGTCTACGACCTCATTAAAACTGATAAGCGACATGTTGGATTACTGATCGGTAGTCGGGGATTTGATTATTTTCTAGCTAACTCTGGGCTTTTATTGACATAATTGACTTTAAACTGAACCATTCGTTTCGTATAGCTACTGAGGAAAGGAGTATAAAGTCCCTAGAATAACCCCTCTTGTGGGAAATCACGTGAAGTATTGTGTTCACTTTTCTTGATATGACTTTTAATGATGGCATTACGATAATCTATTAATTTCGTTAGTGCAAACCACTTTGGTGTACGTTGATAAGATTCATAGTTCAGCTCTTGGTTTTTTGTATCACCATTCCGCAAGCAGAGTTCACGTGGGTAGTTCTTTGTGAAGCGTATGAGTCTGCCTTGTGTCGTGTTGACCGGCTTCCCATTTGGAAATTTTACATTGTAAGGTATGAGATGTGGGAAATGACTTATTCTCATTGGTTCATTATGAAATACTACGTAGCATTTGCACAAAAATCAGTCCCAGATATCGCCATTACACACGGAACCAGTTATCCATATCAAAGCAATAAGTACAGTATTTACTGAATTCAACCATTCTAGATTGTTCTGAGTTATGAATAGAACCACATCCTAAGGATTGTTCAGATTGAACGATGGCTTCAGCATTCTAAATTTGATGCGTAGGAACATTTGCTTTTAGTGCATCTTTCATCGTTTTTTGGGTTCTTATTGATTGGTACGGCGGACGTAAGCACCTTAAGACGTGCTTTAGCAACGTATAGGTTACTTTTGTTTTAGTGCTAATCACATGCTTACAACTGACGACAGAGAGAGAAATGACTTCACTCACTAGTTTGTGTTTCGACTATTTTATAAAAAAGAGTGGTTCAGAAGAATGAATTTTATCAACTTCCATAATAAGGATCCTATCTGTTAGATTAGTTAAACAACCGCATGGATTCCTTGGAATTGGCGCAATATAACAGTTGAGCCCATATGCGTTAGTTTTATGAGGTCGCTTTGGAATTCCGAAAAATTTTCACTAGGTATCAAATTTACCGGAAAGAAATGATGTGAACAGTTCTCGACCAGACTTAGAAATTTGTGTCATTTAAGGAATATTTTCAGCAGAAGTTGGTTTAACTAAGATGAATGCAGAACGAACTATCATATTCGGTGGACAACATGTCATCTTCAGTGCATATTTGATTCTTCAAGCATTCTGGCTTGATGATGAAACTTAATAACATCGATGCTGTGGCAGAACTACATGATGAATCTATGGGCACGGATTCTGTACCCGTTAAGCAACGTCGAGTACCGTAATCTCGTGAACAAAAGAGCAATCAGACAGTGCGCATTTTGGAAAATTGAGAATTCCCGATCAGTTGTTCAAATAATTGTCCATGGTGGTTGAGTCAAATACAGCATATACCTAGTGAGAGTTTACCAAACAGGCCGTTAGTTACCGGGATCACCTACGGTTGGACAGAACCCTGGATAGCCAGTCAACGATAGGGCTACATACTATGAGGACGGTGTGCAGTTCGATAAGTAATCAGGCTCCGACCGGCTAGGGACCTCGTGATAACTGAAATCATTGATTATAACCACTATCCTAGGTAACAGCGTGTTGTAATCGGTGGTGTTCCAGCATTCTCCAAGCTTCTAGTCCTTTGCATTTAGCCTTACTTTATATAGTTTCATCAAAATAGACAGAAGACATGTTGCGGGATTTCGACATCTGTTTTAATCCTGTCGGTCGCTCACGAAAGATAATTAGTTCAAACACTAAAACGTGACGTGAATAGTGTACAACCGATTGCATAGAATGTTGGGGGTAAGAAGTTTATTACCAAGCAAGAAATACAGTCCGAGTCAGTAATTTTTGAGTGTACAGAACCGACGTTTGATATCTGATCAATAAGACTCCCTTGAAAGCCGAGAGTTTCTGATACGAGTGGCTTAACAATACAATTAGTCAATCGATCGAATCCCCTCTGTGATCGGTCATTCGGATGTACTTGGCAACCCAGAAAGATAGATTGTGTTGTTCATCTTCAGTTGTGCTGAGGCCTTGATCTACAGAATTGATCGGTCACGTGGGGGTATATTCCAATATATGCTGACTAAGCTACCGATTCGTTCTGTCCATGTAAGTGTCACTGTCACCACAAATGAACTGGCAAACAGTGGGGTGTGTACTGAATGGTCAAATAAACAACATTTAGGTTTATTCAGACATACTCTCGGGATAGCTTGTAGAAGGCGCATTTTGGCTGAAAGATAAGTTCGAGATAAAGTGGATCGTTGGTTAACTGTGCTGGTCAGATGACCTCCTCGAAATGATAACTGTATTAGAACATCATTTTGGGGGGCAATGCACGCAAGTGGACCGACGTACTTCGGTTTATTATGGGTACTTATAAACTGCTGTGAATCTCCATAAGTGAGAAGCATCTTCGTTACGAACTGCTTTTCTCATGACAACCTATCAGTCGTACAAATTCGGCGTCCTCGGTTGATTAATTTATTAGGTAATTCGCGTTAATCCTTGTTAGATGCAACATTAATAAAATGTGTTTACTGGCCATGCCAAGTGAAGCTGGGAAAAATGGAACGGCACAACGTCTCATCTAACTGTCGAGTGAGTATAAAGTTTGAAAGAACGGGGTTATTGTTAAATTCCACCTCAAAACAAACAAATAAGAGGGGATGTAAAAAAAACTCGTGTTATTGTAAAACGTGATAACGCGATCACTGCTATTAGAAACCGAAATGTCATCAACCTAGCATTTGGAAAGTACAGTTGAATCAAAATGGTTTGAAGACGATCTTTTTATCATTCTTAAGGAAATGTCGGCTAACGTTGGACCAAGAGAAGAGCCCATGGCTACTCCGTCAGTCTATCTAAATTGAGATCCTCCAAATTCATAACGTACATTTTTTCATAAAAGTTAAGATCTCTAAGCTACTGGAGAGGTATTGGGATGGAAATATTTTGTGATAGAATAGAGTCACGTAAAATTCGACAGTTACAAGTGAAGGAACATTAGTGAAAAGTGATTTAGCGTCTACAGGAAGCATTGTTGTCGCATTCATGGAAACATTTTCCATCACTGTTATTAAGTCAAAAGGAATCCATAACAAAATGACCTGTTAACAGTTTTGCCTATCTAGATTCCTTTGTTTGATAAAGAATATTCCGAAGAATATTGGACGTCAGTGTCTTGATCAACTGCAGCTCGAATCACGTTGACTTTAGATCATACTCATAAACCGAATGAATAAATAGAAGGCTACATTGTTTGCTCATCCGTGTAACTTCGAGTGATTTCTGTTATAATATAAATGTTGTTCAACTGGCGACTACCTGTACGAGAACCAGCAACTGAAGTTATTCGAAGATGTCATTTGAGTACCAGATAAATGAAAATATCCACGTAGTTACGAGGTGCTAAAAGCCCAGAAAAAACAGATTTCTCCCTCTTTCTAATAGACGTTAACCTGATAATGAACTGGAAAATCTGCTATTGTGGCAAAACGTGCACAGCAGGAACCAATTTTAAATGGTTTTCCGGTTTTGTAGGTACCAAGGTTAAATAACTCGATGATAAGTCCAAAAAGCACAAATCGAAAATTCCTATAATGTCCATTTTATCAGTTCATTATTCAGTTCATTATCAGGTCTAGTACGTTCACAACAAGATCACTAGCCTGTACGGTGACCTGCCGAATTTCAAACATATGATACTTCGAAGAAACAGACAGATTTGCAATGTTAGAAGTAACTCTTCACTTTATTGTTTTATTATACGAGAGAGGAAATTCATTTTCTGAAAATTTTCAGTGATGAGGGTGTTCAGAAATTTGTCGCTGCCACGGTTCACTTGAAAGATGCTATTTTTGTGAACGTATTCAGGGAGTTTATTGGTTCAGCATCAAGACATTTTTACAGTACAGCACGTTTTCTCTCGTACACCACGAGATGTATTCTACCACTGAACAAATACGGTGTCATATTTTTGCATTATCTACCAGTAGCCTGGAGCTGTGGAACCGTTCACACCAGTAAAACAAAACTGGTAAAGTCAGTGCCAAGAAGCATGTTTCAGAGTACCAGAAAAAGGAAGAGCAGAGCAGCAGCGAGTAAACGACCTAAAGTAGACAAAACGCCACCAGGCCCCGGTCGGCCACAGATCATATCGGCAAAATCGCACAACTGTCTAGGTTCTAGTCAACTGTTCACAAATCACAAATTTTATTGTATGCTGTAACCTAAAAGAACAGTCACCACTGACCGACCGTGTGCACTTAACAACGATCAACCATTGACCAGAGTGCATTTGACGGTGAACAGTCTCAAAAATTCTAACTGATCTCTGTATTCAGTCATTCAGTTCTGTTTTGTTATCACGCCAATTGAAAATTCATGGGCAACGATAGTGTGCGAACTGAATTTTTATGATTATTTGTATCTTCTCAAACGGCTCGAAGGGGTTCAGTCTTTTGCGTGATCGTTCATTTCAACTATCATTTTGGTAGTATGACTTAATGTTCAAAATTCAAACGTATACAACACAATACACAGTCATTTTTCAAATAATTTTGAAAAACTTCGCCGCAAGGCTTACGAAAATTTCACTGTTCACCTACAATCATCTATGGCATACAGTTTTGTATTTTTTCTGTAGATAAGACAAGGTGAATAAACTTCATTTTGTTTTCCAAGAGGCTCTTGTTATTATGTCTCCATTCCGCTACAAAAAAACGGATAAGTCGTATCGTGTGAGGGTAGTCAATTAGATGTGAAGAACACTTGAAGCTCCACAAAACTTATAGCGAATTTTATTGGACCTATTCCTGGAATTCTATCTTCTTGAACGACTTTCACTGGATAATATGCAACTTCCCATAGTTATGAGCCATTTTCAACATGTGAACTTACTCGTTGATACCAGGAAAAGTCGGCTGTTCGCCTAACCGAGGGCCATTTCAAACATGCTGCCTGCTGTTCAGGTGATTTCATTCGAGCTACTGGCTTTCAAATCAATTACTATTAAGCCGGTGAGTTGGAATGACTATGTTGATGTGCCACAATCAAATGGTCTGGAGGTAATTTCAAAGTATTTTGCTGGCACTCATGCTTACCTGATTGACAATGGAAATACGGCACACAAAGCAGTGTTCTTTTTATCCTTGAAAAGGGATTCGATCAGACTTTCGAAAAACATATTCCATGCAATCACCTCTCAGCTAGTCCCAATTTTGTACTATGTGCTTTTCGCGAAAATATGAACACACCAGACATCTGGACGAAGGAACGTCACTATTGAATTACAAATGAAAACGTACGAATACTGTTACGTACGGATTGTCTCAGGCGCCAAATTCTGGAGTCCAAACAAACGAGCCCATCGAACAGGGGCGACGTTCACTCGAGTCGGGCGGGCGAGAGATAGGGCACAGTACACCCCCTAAGCTACACCCGAATTGACTGGCTATAAGTGGGAGTGGGTACGTGCATTTTCAGTCAAGTCGCTTGGCCCCATCGCTCCAGTGTTTTGGCCAACACGGTCCACGATCGATAACACCCGGTTGTTCACACACGTCCCTGTTACCGTTTCAGTGTTTGAAAGACAGTGGTAGAGTGGGAACCAGCATGCACCCGTGAGTGCAAATGGACAAAATGAAAATAGATTTGCCTAGCCGGTTGAGCAATCACGACGGTTTTTTCAACAAACAATTAACAGATGTCCTCATAACTGCAATAGATTTACAAATCACTAGAAGACTGCTCAAAACCTAAAAATTTTCCTATGGAAATTAAGACACGTCATGCTGTTTTCGGTTCTGTTGCGTCATTTGTGGACTCTGGCGTGACATTCTATGGTCCTGCTGTGAAAACAAAAAGCGTCGCTTGTCTTCTGTGAGTTTTGTGGTCTTGTTGCTAAGCAATGTCGTTCACAGTCATGTCAACATGTCGTATATGACCATTATCTGTGATGAAGGTAATCTGCAGCTTCATGAAGACCGTCGCGGACAGCTCGTTCAAAAATGTTGTATAGACTGAGGTAGTTTGCGCTATGGAAGCCTACTTCATCCTCAAACACGATATATCCGTTTAGTTTGGGTCGACACAAAACATTCGCATCCTACTGGTCATGGTTAAGTAATTATGAACTAGGATAACTTGTTGGTACGTGTGAGTACTGATCAAACTGAGCGGAGTGGGGCTTGGCTGAGCGCGTAACGCAACGCTTACAAACGTCGTACTTCTTCACAAACGAACTTCTCCGGAACTGTACTGACTGTAAGTGTAAATGTTTCTGATGGCGGCTTACAATCGGCATCTTCATTCCACAGGAGACACGTCGGACTTGGAGGATCTGGGGTGACTAGTTTCATTTCTGTTTGTGTATGTGTGTGAATGTGTTCATGTTGAGTTACTTTGAATTACACTGTTCCCAGTTCAGTTCAGTTTGCCGGACATCAGCTGCACACAACTTTGTCTGAATGAGTTTTTCATTTTGGAACCGGATCGCACACAAGACCGATATGGATATAACGCAATATTTTCACAAGTTTTGGTCATTAGTCAGTCACCTCGGAAAATACGTAAATAAGGCATGTAAGGTATACGTTTCGTACAAACAGTTAAAGATTGACAACAAGCTTCTCAGATCTGCACCTAGCAAAGCTCCGCGATACATATGAAGAGTTCGTAAGTCCGAATGCACAAATTGGCCAGTTCATACATTCAATCCGTAAGCTCATCTGACAAGATATTCATCGTTCCATCTATTGAACCAGATGTCCGATTATCCATTTCGATTGCAATGGTAAATTTACTTTCGCGCCACAGTTTTTGATATCTGACTACGAAGTAAACGGTTTGTGTACCTACTATTTCGTATATGTGCTTGACAAGTAGGACGGAAGCGTTATCTGGCCATGTATTCAACACGGGTGTTTCCGTATTCTTGAAAGTGGTTCAGTCAGGGCTCAGTATTTTACTTCTGCCTACCTCAACCACTACAAGTAACATGCGTCCCCCGAATTGGGTTGACCCACGGACCCAGCTGAACACACCTCAAGAGGTTTTATGTAGCTATGATTCGGTTGTGCCAAGTTTGATGCGATCGGCCCACCGGTCGACATGGCTACCTCAACAGAGAATGGTGGGTATACAAATTTCGATTTTGGCAGATATCCTTAATGTTGATGAGCTCTAGCACAACTGGAGCTAGAGACAGATGTTCATCTTCTGCAAGCGGCAGGCTGGACACCTTGTGAATGTGAAAGATGTGATCAATTCACTGTGATGTTTGGGTTGCATCTTCCACTCCTTATCGGTGTATATAAATGTCAGATGCATGAGCGATACCTTTTCGTAATAATTTCTACAGGGATTGCCTCTCCTGGTCTGACATCTACCAGTTCAGTTTGTGAGTGCACTATTGCATCCGCCGTGCTAACCGGTTGGCCTATTTGTTGTTGATCTCATTAGCATCCGGCAGCACGCCGGATTGGTACCGGCTTACATGCACATAGTATCATAACGTGACCCTCCTAACTCACAGCAAATCGTAATCTCCAATTTAGAGTGCCCACTACTTCTCTATCAGACACTCTTTAAAAAAGAAATTTTCCGCACTAGGAAGGACAGCTGTAATGAACTTACTGCAAACTCCATGGAAAACTTACATTCGACGATAAAACGGAAACGCAATCTATCCCTGCTGTCTACTGAAGGATTTTAAAGGCACATACAGAAAACCTTACTGCATTTTGTTCAAAGCGATTGAAGGTGCTTAGTAAATGACCCTCATCGTAATATAAACCGAGGTTTCGCACGTTTATTTTGTTTTGCACCTGATTTTCGAAGGAGTTATTTTAGTCTAATCAGCGTGAACCCGCGAAGGAATTTAGAAAACGGAAGAATTCCGTATCAAACCCGACTACTCTCTCAATGTATGAAGGGCATTTTTCATCGTATACTAAATACCATTCATGAGGTAACAAAACCATAGATGTAAAAGAATGGACTTAATACAGAAATGCACTTACCCATAAATATGGCCACCCTCACAATCCTGGCTGCCAAACAGTTTACATCAAAGAGCGGTTGTCAAAGATGGCTGCGAAAAGATTTCCATTTGGTTCCACTTGTTCTTTACTGTAAATCACATATGACAAGAGAAGCGTCATATTTATTACATCTTCTTTTGCAGTGAACTGTGATTACTCTCGAAAGTATACACTAGGACTGCCTAACTTTGTACTTTAGACCTGTGTGCATAAAGCACTTCGAATAAAAACTCAGTACTTTCAGTCGCTTATACATGTACCAACATCACTCAAAAAAGTGAATGTCACTTCCAAATTAGAGCGCTACAACTGACGAACTGGCCTTCAATTTGTACTCATCCACTGACACCTCATGTCACTGGTATATGGTGGACTGTTGCGTCATCGAAATGCTTACTAACCTATTGACACTGATCGGATTTTCATATACAAACTAGTGAATGCCCCATGTTTCAGGTTGATCAGCCACCTGGTATAAAGTACACATACTTTATTGTAGACCGGGTGAAGCTATACAGGTTGTGTATCTTTTTCTAACTTGTTACGCACACAAGCGAGTCCAATCAATTTGAATGTGTTACATAAATCACCGAGTTTTGTATACTAATGTCATTATTTATCACTGTATTTATAAATAACCCCACATGTTTTTCCATACACATTTCAGTCACTAACATGACGAAAACTGAAGTGGCAAAATCATAGGGGCGGTTTATCTGAATTGTAAGCTTAGATAGAATCCGTAAGCTGTAGTCTATCAATTTGGTTTCACTATTTCAACACACATATGATCTTTCATAGCAGCCCCTTTTAAAGTAACCATGTCTCTAAAAATACACGAACTAGAATGTGTAGAATTCAGTCCTTTCAGTTATACACTAAACGGGATTTCCTAAAGAAGCCCCTTAAAGGGGTTCACCCCTTTTTGGTGCTCACCTTCACTGGACTATGGTGATGTGGTTATTATCATTTCTTGAAACTCATTAGAGTTCATAAGAAATATTCAAGTTATATACGATTTTTCTAACCTGACATTAAATATACATAAAATGCAACAATAAAACATTGGACTGCCTCAATCAGAACTGGATGGGATAGTTAACCATCAGACTTTGCACGCACTGGACATGAAATTAATAGCTTATGAATGAATATGATATGGTGGAAAATATGTTAGAAAATTAAATACGCACTCATTCCTTGTCCGCCACCAATTTTCCTAACGCTAAAGTGGTAATGTACGTTCACGCTTCTCTACAGTAATCTCCTTGTATTAACATTATCAGTTCTGTAGGTAATACAAGACAATGGAAGACGATCACTTATCTAATGTGCAAGACACCCTAATGACCACTGGGTTTTCTATTGCTTTAAATCTGTGTTTACTTCACTGATGATTTCTCGAGATCCAAATGTCAGCTGAAATTCTAACTCACTGTTGATAAGACTTCCAAGGGGTCTTCTGACCATGTGTGTAAAGCTAACGCTGACTGTACATCGCAGACCTGGTAGTGCTCGTCCGAATACTTGATCACGGTATATCTGCATAAGATCGCTCAGATCTATTGTCCAAGTGTATTTTATGTACCGCGCACACTAGCGCTTAACCACAGTTATGATAAATCAAGCGGTCAGCACACCCGTTTGCAACTCACAAGGTGCTACTTGTTCGAATCCAATAACTAGAAGGGCATTACCACATTCGGTCACGTGTGACAATTGTCAATCAGAAGAAGTCTTGTATGCCCGAAAACATGGAGAACACAAAACGATTGATGTAGTATTAATTCATACTCTCTAACCAGTTACTTTAATTATCGTCATCACTAAATTGCTCCCAAAATGAAGCAAGCTAGCCTTATGCACAGCTTCTGACATTTTAGTTCTACTTCACTGAACTTGTCGTGGGACTGCAACTAATTTATTAACGTTTGTTGGTCTGCGGAGATCAAGCAGTATACATGACGTCATAGTGGATTGTCAACCGATAGCCAAGGGCAAGATAATCAATTTTGGTGTCCATCAAAATCCTTTATTTATTTTTAACTACACTTTTCCTGATCATCTGAAATTTCGATACCTTCCGAGGTCAGTTCGTAGATTTGAGGTACGACTCGTGTATAATTTAACGGTGAACGGAGAAAGACTAAAGGTTCCGCTTCATCTTTGGGTAAGTAATCCGAGATCGCGTCCAGAACGGTCTATCTTATCCGGACTGTTTTCTAAGACGTGGTCAGTCTCATTGTCCGCTTGTTTTAGGTTTTTCCCCCAGTTAAGAATAGAGGGTGGTCTGTGAAGTTCATTAACGAAAACTACGCTCAACATCGTGGTATCCCGTTATATCCCGTCAGAGTTGTTTTATTTTGCACCGTTCTAAGTCGAAAGCTCCTGAAATTTCAGCGACACTGTTATACCACTTCCATCCAGGATGTAAGTATGGTTTGGAACCATTATATACTTTTGTTAGTGTTCTGTCAGATTACAGAAGATGACATTCACATCTGACTGGTTACAAGTACGAGCTAGTTGATTCAGACATTTTGATGCTGATGTATTTATGACGCCCTTGACAACCTAACAAGCACTTTTCTGACGTGTGACGGTTTTCCTCTTAAGAAGTTGGGTTTTATTTTCTGTCTTTGCTGGCACTGTCGTTTCAGATATGCGAAACTACTAAATCAATTGAACCACTGAAAGATGATTGGACTATAAGTTTGAAACTGTATCATCCATGGAGAGTTTGTGTTGAAAAACTATCTGGCGTTAGATTGGGCTAATTTCAGTTCAAGCATTATTTTTTATCCTGAAGGCCAAATGACTTTAGGCGCAGTCTTACGTGCTTCAGTGTTATAGAAGTCATGTCTGCGAAGTTTGAATAACAAACTTTGCAATGATTCAGAACTGTCGCGATATTCTATACGAGATGCAATAATTTTATAGATGGTTAGTCCACATTGTTCACTGTGAAACGAGGTTTAACCTGTTTTAAAGTTTTCAGTTGGTCGCCTTCAGACGTCTGCCTTCAGGTGCAAAGATAATGTGCCGAGATGCACAAAAATATAAGACAGTTAGTGATGTGAATAAAGACGCGTAGGCGAACATATGTTTTGAATAATTCATCTTCAGGCCGGTACAGTTATATAAGGAGTTAATTGAGTTAGATCGAGATATCCATCAGAGAAACTAGGTCACTGGTCAGCCAGTTGGCGATGGCTTGATTGGTGGGTTACGTCACGCATGTCCATTGGTTTGACCGCGCAGATTGGCCATCGATCCGGTGGATTTGTGGCCATGGTAGGTGCAGCGCCTGAACAAACTGTTTTTGATGACATAATACCGGGTCACGCAACCTGATTCCAATAGTCTCGGCAGTACAGAGTGTTCTAATTCCGATCGCTTTTGATGGGTTGTCTGGCGCGCGATAAACCACTTTGAAGGCTTGATCACTTTTCACCCGGTGCTCGCTTTCAGCCAGATGAGCGAAGATAACACTGTTGACTGATCGTGATTCCCCGTGCCTCAGCCACCGTGGATGATGTTCTCGGATTCGTTTCGACAGTTGTCTTGACGTTCGACTAATATAACCTGCTCCACTGGAACAAGTGAATAAATAGATACACATAGGTGAGGTCTGAATTGTCAGTTAATCTTTGTTATAAAACCTGAGAACTGGGGATGTTGATAAATGAATACGGAGTTCAGCCATATCATAGGTCCTGCTGATTGTCTGGTTGAGCCTATTTGACAGTCATTCTGCTGCGTTGTCGCATGTGAACGGTACTCGAATAAACACATGCTTCTTTTTTTACGTCATGTACTTCAGGTTTAGGTGACACTGGGATCATATTTCTGGCGATAAATCGTTTCCGGTAGCCGTTGTCATGAGGTCATGAATTCGAGTTCACTTTCTAACGTATCCGGTGAACAAATTGTGTATGCTCTATCATTCAGGAAACGCACTAGATTTCCCTTCTGTTTGAAGGTTCAAAACTGTGAAATTTTGTGTACTGTCCTGTCCACGTATTCTTGCGATGAATTCTGCGTTGAATACTTCCGTCTACTCGTCGATTTAAATGAACATCTAAGAAAGATATCTCGTTTCCAGTCTCTTCCTCAAGTGTAAACTTAACTGACTGATGGGCGCGATTGAATTTATCGAGTACTGTCTGCACATCAGTATCCGAACTGGCTACGATAAATATATCGTCTGCGTATCGGTGGTATTGACTGAACTGGCTGATAGTGGATAGAAGCGTAGTGCGTTCTAGTTTTCCCATGAATATATCGACCAGGAGAGGTCCGAGTAGAGATCCCATTGCTACGCCATCCGTCTGCCGATATAGCACACCACTGAACAGCAGTTGTGCATCAAATGTGCAACGGAGCAGAAGCTCTTTCAATTTTAATGGTGGTAAACCAATATCAGTTCCGGTCTCAGACACGTGGTCACAGATAAAATTAACGGTTTTTAGCTGTAGTGCGTTTGTGAATAAAGACACTACATCTAATGAGCATGACTTCTGTGAATTCATGTTAACGTTCTGTATGCATTCGATAAATTCAAGCGTATCACGTAGACTGAGCGGGGCAAACGCTTTTCGGACGGGTTCAAGCAATTTCACTAGCCACTTTGCCGTTTAGTAGTAAGGCGAATTCATCATATCAAGTATTGGACGAACCGGTACACCAGGTTTGTGGACTTTTGGTAGTCCGTAGAGACGGGGTGTAGTAGAACACTGTGGTCGTAGTTGCTCATAAGTCGCGGGGGGTATCAACTTTTCCTCTTTTAATGACTTAAGACACCTAGTGATCTGTTGCTTGGCATACTCGGTTTTGTCCCTTTCGTTGGCAACTCTACGAAACTTGGTCAAGAATATCACTCATTTTCTCGATGTAATCGCTCCTATTCAGGATGACAATTCCGGCTGCTTTATCAGGTCTGCTGAGGAGGATTTGCGGATTTTGTTGAAGCATCTTTAATAAATCCATAGGCTCGTTAGTTGAAGACCCCCTTTGTCTCGATATGCACCTACGATATAGCTGGCAGCAGTTAGCAAGTATAATTTTAAATAAATCAGGGTCGTCTAACAGACAATGGGTTGATTCTTGCGTTTAACTGAAAAGATTCTCAAATTGAAACTCAAGCTCTAGACGTTCTTTATTACGTTGTGGGCAGTAAAACTTAAAACCGAATGAGAGCGCCTGGATTGTGATACGATCATGATGTAGATTAGAAAAGTTGTGTACGTACCTTTTTGGTTGAGTTGAAAATTCTGCTTGAGGCCTAGAAGAGCAGAGACTGCGTGATAGTAAAGCTGGTTTCTTCTGAGTCCGTCTGGCAACCGCTTATTTCACGGAAGTAGTGAACGATTCCCGTTCCTGATCTGTGAGATTTTCCACTGTTGATTCTCGCTGCGCTATATTTTATTCAAATCTGACAATTTATGAGCGATGAATATGAATTGATTTAGACTGTGGCGGTTCATTGCTATGCTCATTGTTTCGACACGGTTCTTGCGTAGAGCCTGCTAAAATGGCTTCGGATATTCGTTGCGATCAATGCACTCAGTGATGAATTTGATCAATTCCTTCGCCCCTGCCAGACGAGTGGTGAACTTCAGGTGCGCACTTAGCACCTTAACCTCTCCGGGCTCTTTGGTAAGTCTCATCGTTTCAAATATGCTCATTACGATAATGAGAATAAAGACATATAGGCGAACATATGTTTTCGATAGTTCATCTTCAGGCCCGCACAGTTATATAAGGGGTTTATAGAGTCAGATCGAGATATCGATTAGACTTATTACAGAGGAACCCATCAAAAGTGATCGGAATTAGAACACTCTGTACTGCCGAGACTATTGGAATCAGGTTGCGTGACCCGGTATTATGTCATCAAAAACAGTTTGTTCAGGCGCTGCACCTACCATGGCCACAAATCCACCGGATCGATGGCCAATCTGCGCGGTCAAACCAATGGACATGCGTGACGTAACCCACCAATCAAGCCATCGCCAACTGGCTGACCAGTGACCTAGTTTCTCTGATGGATATCTCGATCTAACTCAATTAACTCCCTATATAACTGTACCGGCCTGAAGATGAATTATCCAAAACATATGTTCACTTATACCTTTTTATTCTCATTATCGTAATAGGCATATTTGAAACGATGAGTTAGTGATGTAGCAAGGCAGTACATTTGCTTTAATTAATGTGCCATCCCCCGTTGCTTCTATCTGTTATTCAACTTTTCTCTATTTTAAGTTGATCAGGACACTGCCACAAGTAATCCGTCTACATAAGTTTCTAACAGTATGGAACTACTAATCATTTTACATGAACATTTCATGCTTTTCCAGCTGTTATTTTGCATTAGATTAATAGGTTTATAGGGACACATTGCAGTACTTTTGAAACCTGTCAGGGGGGTGCATCTGTCTGGAGATTTTCCCAATGTACTGCAATGGATCACAAAAGCAGGACTTCTTCGTCTCCAAGCATTTATAGTACGACTCAGCGACATTATTTCCACGGAAGACAATGCGGTATCCTAACCTGATGACGCGCTTCTGAACGCAGTCCTGGTTTTTAGTCAATCTAATCACCCAGACAATTATTTTAGCAGGGAATCATCGAGGGGTTATAAAGGTTGGCTCCGTCGTTGGTAGACTCATTTAATCTAAGATTATTATCATAGCACTTGTAACGTATCTTTAGATATGTGCTGTACGGACTGTAGTGCCACAAGTTGAAAAGGGTACATGCAAAAAACGTAAGTAAACTATTTTTAACGGATATGACTGAAAAATGGTCCTTTCGGAAAGACGGTTGTAGATTATATGGCACTGTTTTGTCAGTGCGTTGAGGCAAAGATACCAACAGCAAAAGAGAAGAAAAATCGGAAAAATGAACTGCACTGGTCCTTAACAACATGGCTGATGAGAAGACCAGATTGGCGAATATCAAAATCACAGCTAGTTGTGGAATTTTGCGAAGGGTAATTTGTCGATTCCACACCACTACTAGAGGCAAGTCTGGAGGACTAGAAAAAAATTTTCATCAACGTCTAAAACCCCAAAACCGTCGACTAATACAAGACTAAAAATGCATGCACATCATTTATGCGAATATTCCACCTCACGTTTCTGTGAAACAATCAACCGAAGATACTAATTACCAACCACCAACTCTTGTCATAGAAATTTAGCCTACGGATCAGGTAATAAATAAGAACTGATAACGCTCATGCAGGAGTTCATCTTGTAGAGGTCTGAAGATCATTTAAAAGCGGAAATAATGTGAAATAATGGCTAGTTGAAGATAGTAAAGTCTACGGTTCTTTCACCGAATGAAGTTCATATATTCCGGAGAGAAGAATTTGCAGTCACCTCAATTGACGGGGTTAAAACTTCTCTGCAGTTAACTCGACCAAACGGAACAATATACTGTAATCCGTGGTGAACTACTTCCCAAGTAGATGAATCAGATCGAATCGGGGAAAGGCCCCGATGAATAACGTGGTTCTCATGTAGTACCATTCTCTTGTTTGTATAGAAGTGTGGAATAGGCAGACCATCAAACAGGTATAATATCAAGGAATTAAAGAAAAGAACGGATATGAAGGACGTGACGATAATGAATGGATTGGTCGTTTAGTTTTTCTCAAAGAAGCTAAACTGGTAATAAAGACATTAGTTGCAACGAGAAAATGTTTTGGATTCTGGAAGATGTTTCAAGACAACCATGAATCTGACAAAGTACCCGGCCATCCTCCTCATTCCTGCTGTATCGTAAGATCCACTAATTGTCGGGAACCTATGCTAACCACATTTCTGTTCGATGCTGTGATAGATTTTGCGAGGCAATGAGATCAGTCAAATTGTCTCTGTTTTTCAATATGAATCAATACAAAATGTTCATGGTAGGAATAAACAATACTTTGGTTAACCTGGGTTTCGAAATGAGGAGGAAAGCGTAACAAACAAGCTCGTTTACGGTGTTCCATCACCACACTAAATACAACACAATAATATAAATCCAACGGGAGTGGTAGGTAACAGATCACTGGAACTAGAGATGTCAGTCATTACTGTCGGTCTAGTTTGAGTCATGGGACTTGGTAACATAACATTGATCACGTGAGTTATACGACGTTTGTAAGAAGTTTGCCTGGGAATCGTCACATCTATACAATTCTTCTATCCTGAGTGTGTGTACACGTCCGCGGAAGGTGTGATGTTTTGACCAGTCATTTTTGGGCGTCTAGTGGTGATGAGTGTAAATGAACTGCAATGGTCTTTACGATTGCCAGTATTTGGCCTGTCTCGAATGTATTCCACATATTCGACAGATTGGCTTGCATGGATCGGTCGGATTGATTAGATGCTTTGACTCAAGAGTAAAAATCACAGTGCTCACAGATCTAATTCCTTCAAAAGCTGTAGAATCGATCAGCCTCTTTTATTTCATAAATTTATGTGGTTTTTTAACGACTTCTCGACAAGTGTTGTTTTATCCGCTTCATGTTGTACGCTGATAAATTTGTTCTATCTCCAACTAACGCACTCATATTACTTAAGTAACCGGCCTCATCTAAGGTGACGATTCTAGTACCTTTGTCACCTCTGGATATTATTATATTCCCATTCCGTTTTTGGGATTTCAGTGAAGCCAAATACTACTTCGTCAGTAGGTTTCTAGCCGTTGGTTTTCGGATCAGATACTGATAACAACTTTGAGCTAGATTTACTATGAAAATCTGAGCATTAACTGTTAAAAGAATTAAACGAGTAGACACTGTAATTCCCAGAACTTACGGGTTACCCACGATACATAAAAACGGTGCATCAACCGTATCATCACCCCGTATCGAGCAACAACAGAATGGCTCGCCACGCTGTTAGAAACACTTAGGAAGCAAACTAGAGATTCATAGCTTGAGATTCCTATAAATTCATCGAAACATCAAAATAGCTGAACGTAATAGGCAGGCGTCTATTGTCACTTGATGTCACGTCCTTCTTCACGAATACCTCCACTAAATGAACCGATTTAGTTTGTCCGACAGTATACTGAAAAGAATGATATGAACTTGGGAATACCAGTGGAAAATCTAAAGCACTTGTCATATCGTTGCACATACAACGTTCACTTTAATTCCTCCGACAAGTTATTCCGTCAAATGGAAGAAGTAGCTATGGGGTCGCCATTGGAACCATTATTGGCTAGCATCTCTCTGAAGTAGCTACGGTTCATTAGCTGACCAAATAAAATCAGTCACCCTTTATAAGATTTAAATAGACTATGTCATCTATGTAGCAGATAAACCTGAAAACCTTACTGACAGAGTTTTGCATTTTAAGTCCACGTGGAAGACTGCTTAAGTGTCCTTGCTCTTCAAGAGTGATAGCGTTGCTGAAAGTGCAACTAAGGAGCTTAATGTAGCAACTAACAAAACAAACCTAACAGTTTAACCAATTTTTAAACTTACCCTCACAATAGTGTTGCTCCTCCAGTTGAAAAATATATCACATGTTCATGCAGCCTATTTTGGTGCCTACCGTTTCGTTTATTCCTGTGGAACAAGCTACATATACCGCATAACAGGGAGATTATTCGAACTCATTTGTAAGCATCGAACTAGGTAGCTGACTCGAGGATCGATAATGCCTTGTTCGTCTGCGGTCGCCGTGTATGTGATCAAGTCGAAGCACCTGATCAGTCCAACCGATCCGCCTGTCGAATATGTGGAATACATTCGAGACAGGCCAAATACTGGCAATCGTAAAGACCATTGCAGTTCATTTACACTCATCACCACTAGACGCCCA
>LUCH01000303.1:53488-77323 GCA_013368495.1 Paragonimus heterotremus | reverse complement strand
CCACTGAGTGATCGCACATTGCCCATAGACAGCAGCTCTCATAGCTTTTTCCTTACATTTATTTACTTGTTGGCCTATTTCCATCGTTCCATCGTCTCTCGTAAATAACAGTAGTTTCAGGTTCGGAAGCTTGAGCCATCTGCCACTGTCCACAGTCCGCACCTTGCAGTGTGACTAGCTTTACGTGTTGCATACTATAAGACGAGCAGTCTACATGAGCACGCTTAGGCTTCTTGGATAACGCATATGCATTGGCGTCACTTCTCCCAGCTCGATGCGCACACTCGAGATCATATTCCTGAAGAATTCCCTGCCACTGCACAATCTGACCCTCCGAGTCCTTGGAATTCTGAAACCAACAGAGGGATTGGTGGTCTGTGCGAACGGTAAACCGCCTGCCTAACAAGTAGTGTCGGCATTGTTTTATAAAGAAAACCAGGGCTAGCATCTCTTTCCCGGTCGTACAATAATTTCTTTCTCGCTTGCTAAGAGTTTGACGTCCGTAATCGATCACTCTCTCTTATCTAACAGCACCCTTTTATGATAATACGGCCCCACTAGCATAATCACTCTCATCCGTATCCAAGATGTGCTCGCCGGCTGCAAGCGAGGAGTCTGGCAGTGACAAGATAGGCGCGGAGCATAGGGAATGTCAGAGGGCCGGAAATGCTGCTTCACACTCTCCGGACCTTTCGAACTTTCGATTTTTCCCTAGTAGGGCATGTGGCGGGCTAGCAATGCGTGCGAATCCCGATATGAATCTTCTGTAAAACGAAGTGAGGCCAATGAAACTACGCACCGCCTCAGTGTTCTGCAGCGGTTTGTGCAATCTCCGATGAAGAGGTCCCAAGTGAAGACAAACTACCTGGACGAACAGTGACTAGTGTTACGTGTTCTTGATAAACAGTTTCTGGTGAATCCCCGTTCTTCCTCTTATCGGGTATACCCCATTTTGGCGACCCTGCCAGAATAAAAGAAGAACGAGTGCAGTGGTAAATAGAAATTGTATATGGGTAAAAAGAAGTATAAGGAGAAAAGTGTCGAGTGAAAAATTTGTGTAACAAAAGAAGTTCCAAGTAAAAGGGGCTGAGGGCCCGCAGGCACTCTATGTTTCTTGGCCACAGAAGCACCAGCAGGCTTGCAGAGCGTTTGGAACACAGGGGACGGTGCTCAACGAAGAGGGGATTTGTGTAACGTGCAGTCGAAACCCGCAAGTGCGCACAGGTTGAATCTGAACTGTGTAACAGAACGTGCTGCTGTGTTGTTGACGTCGTTTTGGTTTTTGTTTGTGTAAGTCGTGTGCATGGCTTACTGGGCCTTTAGCCCATGCTTATTTCTTGTTGCTTCCTTTTACAGGACTGCTGTTCGAATCCCTACTTCGGAAAAACGCTCTCTCCCGGTGTCTCCACGTTATTCCAAAGTTAGTCTGTAAGTGTCACGGACGATCAGAGTAGAAGCAGCCAGCTCCCATGTTACAGAAATAATTAGAAGCAGTTCATCAGCTCATTTGCAACGCTTCCCAGAGAAAAAATGCCGATCGCTTTTCGATCCAGTATATAGTTGCTAAAGTAAACTGTTTTTGATTGTTAAGAGTAACACTGGAAATGATATCCGGTTTCTATGGTCTATTTGTCCTGTTAGTCACTAACTCCAGCAATTAGGTTGTAACTTTATTATCAGCAAACAGGGGGCCATCATGAGCTCATGAATGTTTCGGCATTTAGGTTTGACCGCATAGGTTTGAACAGTTAAATTCCTCCACCTTTGTGTAATTATCCCGTATAGTGACGAAACTTTTACGACCCAAGTGTGGAACCTCACGAATAATAGGATATCCAAGCCAAAGAGATCATCAGGTCAAACCAATAAAGTCAACTACTTAGGAGCTACAAAGTACATGTTACATGTGTTTTAAAAATCGTTGAGCTATACGGTGGTATATCTATATATGCAATGTGTATTTACTTCGGTCCCCGCCTATTGCTCAAATGCTATTGTGTCAGTTTAACTTTACATTTGAAACGGCTTGTGAAGTGACGTTATCATAAATGATATGCCGTTGTTGGTTAAAGTCCACCAAAAACACATCCGATATCTCCGGTTATTGTGACTCGACAAGTACGTCTACCGGTTACACCACAACTACATACTTTACCGTCGAGACCGCAGACTAAGTTAGAGAAGTCACAACTCATTCGTGAGCCACCTTCTAACTTTTCCGTACTTCTTTCATACAGTAGACTGAGCAGTCTAGATCCATCATTTATGCATATCTAGTGAGTGGCAACGGCGAGGTACTCCGACACAAGCCTCCGATAAATTGCGTCGTGAACATCAGTCGCCTATGCTACCATGAATTGCAAACCACACATCAGTCTTAATGGGACCGAGTTTTTGAATGAAACTGCAGCCTGTAAGCATCGTGTGTAATGCGCATTTGGTCATGCTGCTTCATCTCGTTTTCCAACTCCTCCACAGGAATGCTAATGTCAGTCTGTTTGATCCCAACGTTTGCGAAGGTATTCCATTTTAATGGCTCTTTCATGACATAAGATGTCACCCCTAAAGATAAGTTGGGCCGAATGTCTTGTTCTGTTTTTCCTAAGTCCACACATTCAAAAATAACTGTTAGAGCAAAGGGGCCCAGCCATGTTTTACTTAGCTCCAATATTTCTAGTGACCATTGAGTTAAGGCACGATATAGATAATTTTGCACTCTGTACTCATGAACTGTTGGGTAGCCACAGAGTTTCCGATTAGCCATGTTTACAGGTCTGATACATTTGGAAGCGGACATTTTCGGTCGTTTAATCACGAGCTGTCATTTTATAGTTGTCTGTGCTCACTACCGAACTTTCGATTCTTCAAGAATACTGAGGTCATTTGTTGACCATGCATTTTTGTAAAACTATCGCGCGTGATTTATTGGGTTCCAGCGAGAAGCCTGAAGGCCCGACAGGGGTGTTGAGAAAACACGCAGTCAGATATGAGGCATACGGTAGTTCAGCTGACAGGAAGAATAAACGTTATCTTCTTGCCATATAAGCTGAAGATTGTCAGCGAGACAGACAGCTGTAGACTTTTATGTACACTGGTGAAAAAGGTGTCTTGCTGATTATCATCGTTGCGTAATAATGCTTTGCGTGGAGTTCCTTTGTCACGCTATGTCCACTGTTCCAGTGTTTAGTAAAAAGCATCTCGGGAAACCCACAGGATGACAATCGGAAAGTGTTCTTGAACAGCATAGGGAGTAGCCTCGCAGTGGTACGGTAAACCCCGCTTCAAGTGTGAACATACTAGCCATCAAGTAAATCGGGAATGAGCACACCAACCTACCTATAGGAGCTGTCTACGTTTTTTCACAGCTATCGGATTATAACTGTTATCTACCCCGGACTTTATTGTCGTCATCATTATCATTAGAGACAACAGTACGTCGGCGCTTCTTGTTGACACATTGGAACCATACAACGGGGAAGAAAAAGCAAGCCCCAACCAATAAATTTGAAGAGGCAGGGAGATAACCTAACAATACATATGCACACATACATTCAACATCAACAATGGAAAAAAGTGACTGAGTAAAAGTAGGGCTCCACCAGCCTCATTGAGGCTTCCAGTGCCTCGCATAATTAAGTGCAACTGCTTCACACACAACCCCGTCAAATAACGACAACGCATAAGCTAACTAACTCGAGTAACCGTTAACTTATCTAAAATCTCCAGCCACAGACTCTGTGAGTCGCAAGATTCCAAGTTCGGTTGAAGAACTAGACCAACAGTACACAACACCGTAATGAACGACTTCACTTCTCTATGCCAAGTCATCACATGTTTACCTCGCAATTCACATCAGTCGACCGCAGTATCGACAAAAATACTGGATCTGGCAGACGACCAGCTTAAATCCCTAATGTATGACCACTTAAGCTTCTACAAATTTGAAAACTTGAGGAAAAGAACTCGCTTGGCAACCATTGTTAGATTGCTGCTTCCTAAACCCTTCAGTCCTTTCCCGTCGGTACCAACCGATGCAAGCGATCGAACACAGACGTCGATGATCAACCACTTGAAGATGGTTTGCGTATTACACCTTGAGCGTCCATCAGACTTTCAAGTGCGTACTGCTGTACAAAAACCCCTTACTTCCCTTAGCTAATTTTCCTTAAAGACAGACAGACATGCTTCGTGGCAGATAATTGTTTCAACTATACACCCTCATCAATAGTCCCATCTTACTCTAGCAGGCTGTGATCCCTTTTATCCTGTGACATATGTGATGATCCCTGTGAACTGAGTTGGGTTTCTGATATGTATTTTGTATACGTTATACAATTACAAACGTTTCATAAGAATAATAAAAATCGGTTGCTCATATATTTGATTTGTGACTGACCGTACTAAAATATGATGTGACCTGAGGCTGTATAGCGGACAAGGTCGATTGACAGTTGTGCTCGACTTTTCAAAAATTCCTGTCTCTGATATAGTAAAATTCAAAAAGGTGGTTCCCCACATCGCATATCTGCTAAATGAAATGTTACAATCTCAATCGGGTGACTACAGCGATTTAAAGATAAATAGTATTTCTGAGGAAAAGATCTAAAAATAAGGTATTGTTATGCGTATCGCAATTGCAACGTGGCTGTTGTTGCATGCAACTGTCCGTATGCATTCGGAGACAGCCGTAACGAACAATCCCGGTCAGACGTAACAGACAGCATGCTTCATGTTTGGACAATTTCATAAGTGATAGTGGATAAACATACTGCCAAAAACATTATCACTAAACCGACAAACAGGGTAGCACTTTCCATTTAGATAGCATATGATTAAAAAGAGCGGTTTAGTATTTCTATAAGTAGGGATAATTTGCAATAGCTTGCAATCTGTAGCTATTGCCGGATCCTAAAAACTTCTCTAATAGAATCATTCTGTTTAGTCACAATTTAGCTGGAAACGAAAAATAGTGTTATTGCCAGGTTTCTGGCGTATTTGTCAATATAACACCAGTGAAAAAAATTGCGCAAAACTACTACGAAAGGTTCATGACACAGCGGTGATGAAAATACCGACTTCAATTGCAAGGAGAAAATAGTTCTCTGTGTTGTAAACACACACTTTCGGTACTGACATTAGATTAGCCCGATTTAACACTTTCGAGGCGTTGAAAAAAGAACCCAGTTGATTGGAAGTTTTTAAATTTATACATTCAGTGTTTTATCGTGCTTTATTTTCAATAAATAGAAAAACTCACAATCACTATGGACTGGGGAAAATTTTCAGTTCCCAGGTTGACATTTTCTCTTTCATGAACCGCTAACTTCGAAATGTTTGTGTGTTAATGCTCGTTCGACAATAACGAGTGTTTCTGACGTTTGATCTTTAAACTAGTTACAGTGTAAGCAAAAAATGTTAACATGAAACGTGAACTTTAAGTGCCAGAGAAAACAAGATAAAACAAGATAAAACAAGCAGGCCACAAGGATAAACAACCCATATTATGTTGCCAGAATTTGTTATGAAAATTTGTCTATTTATAGAAGTTATGAAACCTTTTATTTGTACCATTTCAACGCGCACAATGTTAACGCGTTTTGCTTGTCATGTGAACTACGATTTAAAGTTGTGGTGGCCTCCAGTCGGATGTCGCAATTTTAATACAGTTGAATAATTTCCAGTGAAAGTTAAGAATGTAATTCAAACTTTGAGTTAACAACATCGAAAATTGCTTTATTAAAACCACACAAACAGCTTTTTTCTTTGTATTACATCAGGAACACAGTTCTTCCGGTCGACTTTGCCACGGTGTGTGAACAGGTGATAAATATACATTCAATAATTTTCGAAATGTTTTGCATCATATCAACTAATACCACAGTGAATATTCTCACATACTGAGTTGTATTATTCTTATGAGGAATATACAACAAATTATGTACTTTGAAATGCAAATTGTGCTGAAGTACACGACAACCATTTCCAAGTTACTGGTGCTGTTTACAATGAGTTAAAAACAATCCTTTCTTTGAAAATTTTTCAAAACAAACGTGACTTAATTTATTACCTGCTAGAAATGAAGTAGTTGAAAGGGAGACATAATCTCCACAGTAGATAAATCATAACAAAGCGAATCCATTTGAAAAATGTTTAGGATTTAACATTGTTGGAGGATAATTATAACGCGTCATAGAAAATTGTTCTAAATGGACCGGATCTACCCATCCTAAGGTTGAAAATGAAGAATTATGAACAGGTATATGTCAGTGATAATTCCTACTCAAACCTATACGATCACACGAAGTAAGACTAGGGTAAATCTGGTGTGATCATTGGCCAGTCTTTTGAGGGCACTTGGATTAGAATTTTACTTCATGTTCCTTCATCAGCTTATCCTTGAAGGATGACATTCGTTTCGCGGAACTAGAGGTCAAGGAAGTGGCAGTGCATAAGCAAACCGATTTTGAGTAAACGAGGTTGAGTGACTCAGGTTTACTTCAGTAATTTCCGCAGTGCTGAACATTCTCAAGCAGACGTCTTGTGACCAATCTCTCGGCAAGCGGGATCATTCAGAATGCTTCGTCCATTTTGACTCGTCGTTAAAGTGAACGGGGACAGCGCTATGGAGTAAGTGTGTATTGTCATATCCCATTCAACACAGATGAGGTTATATATATATACCCACGCGTCTACTTTCCCATGATCCCTGCTGACCTCCTGACCTGTATCTGCATCTAGATACCATCGTTGTGGCCCATGGTCTGTTCGTAGCATATATCATGTGTGTTCGCGCGCGCACGCGCGCGCGCAGCCATCTGCCTTACTTCGCCGTTGGTCACACCCGAGACATGGAATCGCGTAGACCACGCCAGATTGTTCACGTGGTTTCACACGATCCTTGGCGTTTACCCCAGCCGAACGGATTGTTGAGTTTGGCTTGTGTGATACGTGGATGTCCAGTAGTCAGAACATTACTTGTGCTGCTTCAGATGTGCCGTGAATATATGTAACTGTCATTCGCGTTTTGGGTTCTGTACGTTTAGTTCTTGTGAAACCTGTGATATATGTCTTTATGGAGCTACTGGGGTGCCCATTAGAAGTGAACAGTTTGAACAGGTGCTTTCATTCTTGTCTTCTGAGTTAATTTGAGTTACAGCTTGTGTCTGTACTTCAAAATAATGTTCACACGCAACTTTTGAGGAGAAGGTCTTGAAGGTTGTTGTTGAATTTCAGAGGGACGTCAGCTTTGTCAGTTTACGATAGACTGCAGTTTCAAGTTAGCCATCAGATTTTCTCATAACCGATACCCCGACGAAGGCTAGGCGTGAATTCCTCTCCCTAGTGTGTAAAAGTTACACCCCTTACTACTGCATTTAGGGAATTTTGGAGTAGGCCAAGTTGAGTCCGCGGTCAAACAGCAATTGTGTCATCCACATACCAAAGCCACATTTTAGGTTTAAATGTTCAAAAGGATTCAGATTCGAAGTACTTCATAACGGCACCGGCTAGCATTTCAGGCATAAATGAGCCTACTAGTGAGTCTCACTTTTGCAAATAGATTCGGCCGTCACATTTTATGTACATCTCAGTGCGCAGCTCCACTGACTGGGTCACTTCTTTCTGGAGAAAGATTCATCCTATTGTGCTGACTGTTTTCTTCACTCATCAGGAGCTTTCAACTAATTACCTCAAGGTCCCTTGTTATGTAAGCGAACAGTAATGTGACACAGAAGGAAACCAGTACACCTTCTTCTTACAACACCAGGCTCTGAATCTGTCTCAGAAAATCAGTTAAACTGTGAGCCTCATGACTATCGTGCAGCAGACAATATCGGAAGATACGAAAAAGGAACACCACCACTCGGTTATTCGAGACTGCCTTGGATGTAACGGTAATCTCAGCTGTACTTGATATTTACGGACCTACGGTAGACCTCATAATCGTGGTACTAGTCTCTTGACAGGTCTAAGGTAGTTAGCCTATCGTTTTGAAAGCAGATTCTTTTGCTTAAGAAATATGTATGTACCTAACACTGAATGGTTAGGTAAGGTTAGTCTGACTAACGTTGGTAGAAGTGTGGCATCAAGTTCAGAAAAAATTGAACAGGTTGTGAATCGTTTGGTATTACAGGCATCACAAAGCCTCCAGTTTAAAAGGTCTCATACAAGTAAAAACTGGCTTGTCGTTCAACGTAGTCCACTCTTTCAGGATTCCATTTTGAAGACCGGTGGCGGTAGTCAGTCTGCTGGAGCTGCCGTTGCTTCCTATTTGTTGTTTTTCCCTGGAGTTTTGCCCAATTGTTGGGACGTAACGTTACTGTTACAACGTTTTATCGCTTGATACTGAGTTCCGTATACTAATTTGATAAAATCCGAATGTTGTAACGTTGTCAGCAGCGATTCATGATATACTACGGAAATCTGGATGATTAACCAAACTCATTATGGTAATGCCTACGATCACTTCCCTGACCGTTGGCAGTGTTAACAGTTGATGGTCGACGTGTTTTCAGTTGGAACAGTTTGCTGTTTACTCACTAGGAAGCACTGCAAATGTACCCACGGTTAAATCTACACTGACCAGTATGTTGGAAGTGTTGAAGTTCGTCTAGTATCTTTGTCGTCTTTTGTTTGGTATGATGCAGAGAAGTGAGTTCATTAAGGCATGTTCGGTTTGTTTGTAGAAATCCCATCCCCAATTCGTCCTTAGTTTTCTTTGCTGCTTGCGGTAAACAACCATGATGAACTTTATACCATAACTGCACATAAAATTACTTTCGTCTTTATTTCACCTATCATTGATTATCTATCAAAATCTTCTTTCTTGGTGTTGTCTTACAAGCTCTTAACTTTATCAACACTCGATTGTCTAGGTGAGCTAAATTCCCGTTGACTGGTGGTTATTTGCGGACCCCTGTTTGGTTACTCCATTTTGAACGCTTTTCTGCCGGTTAATTTTTATATCCGGTTATTTCATATTCAAAGTGGAAGAGCAGTTTCACTGTAGTTTTGTCGAGCATTACTGTATACATTCCAATCATTTCGATTGCTTTTTCTGAATTTTTTCTGAATTGGAACATAGTCGACGGTCTGAATAAGCGGTGTTGGAATTATCGGGTACGCGTTACTGAGTGAATTGTCCTAAATCGTCAAGAGCGTTTTAACGTCGTGTATTTCATGAAGCAATTCTAATCAGTCACATGTTTGAGCAGTCGGCATAAGCTCTAACTGAACAGCCGACCTAGCGTACTGACATTATGTTATCAGTACTTTCGAGTCATGTTGGTTATCGATTCCTGGGAAGTCGTCAGTGTTACCACAAAATTAACGCCTTCCATGTGCGTGCCATTCTGAAAAAATCTCCCCTATATGATGTGTGCCTGAATAACTGGCTACTGGGCATTTTCATGCTGCATCTAGTCTAAGAAACTATTAGAATATAATGGTTAGCTCACTCTGAAACGTTCTCGTATAAACCTAGGTGCCTGGATAACCAGCATCTGTATGATAAGCATGTGATGAGAGGCCTACAGTCTACTGCTTAAGTCAACTGAATCCTCGTATAGTTTTTCGCGATCCATCTGTATGAATGTAGAAGTGGCTGATAATCTTATTGGAAGCAATAACGGGGAAGAGTAACGCGAAATGTTAGAGGTTTGTTCGCACCCCTAGATTATCAGGACGAGTCAGTTGCTTCCATTGGTTGAGAGCGTCAGGTCTCAAAGTGCGAATTGGATCAGGCACTTTGTCTTGAAGTACGAAACTCAGTACCCCATCCCTTGACTAAAGTATCAGCCCCATTTCGACTTAGGCATAAGGTGACGATTACCTTGGTCTCATACCAAACAAAAGGTTGCTGTCGCCTGATGTCAGAAACTTTAAGTAACCTTTGACAGCAGCATAGAATAAGAAATGTACATTAAAAAACAGTTAAAATACAGTATTAAGTTTGAGTTAGCTAATTATAGAAAAAGCGGTGAAGAGTGCTTCTAAAACTGGTGTTCAATTTTCCTGATCAAAGCTGACTGGCATGTAATGCGTGTTTCAGGGGGAGTAAAGTTGTTACACATATACAGTAGAAACAAGGTGAAGCATAAATGACCCACACAAACTGATATTTAACAAAGTCAATTATAAGATTTCAAGAAATCTCGCCAAGATGTACCCGGTTGTTCAAGTAACGCTCTGCCATGTCCAGAAGAAGTCGCTTCTCCTTACTGCCACAGTTTGTTCATGTTCCCATCATACGTTAGGTATTGCTTTGACATTTCAGCTACTGATTTCCAAATCGACATAAGGTAGCAACCAAAGAGTCAAAGGAGTCAAATGGTCAATCATGTGCTGGTGACATGTATCAGTGCATGTGGAAAGTACAAACTGTTCTGACAGGCAGTTGGAAAGCATGAGGTTAGATACAACAAGTATAAGAAGACGGATCGGATGCTGCTATAGATTAAATGAGCATTCTCCCGAAAGCAATCGCTCAGGAATGATCTACAGCAAGGATGAAAACGAGACACATGGACCTCTGCTGAATAAACCAAGCCAATACTCTGCTCTCAGAAGAATCCTTCGAGAGCCATTGGCTAAGGTAACTGTGCTTGAAGTTCCCATCCCGGCATTGTAGACAATGTGATGTTGTTTGTGGTACAGCGAACCGGGAAAGTGAGTAATTTTGACGGACGAGCCTTAGTTTATTTTGACAAACGAAGACTGAAGACCCGAAGTCTGACAACCACTCAGGATTAGATCTATCATATACATTACCTAATTTCTTGTCCGCATTGATCGTGAATATCTTAGAAAATAAGATGACAGTTGAAAGAGGTGCACTCACAGGACTTGTACACTCAGCGGATCTGAACATCACTACAACCATATAAAATTAAAACAAATGAAAACGTACGAATTCGAAAACGACGTAATTATCAGGGGTTTATACTTCTAACTGACGACGGTTAACATATTGAACAGTTAGCTTGAATGTGAAGCAGAACGCCTCGTCATTATCTGAAGATAAAGTAGTGACAGAACTGATCGACCGTTCACTTGCAATTCCCCAGTATCAATAAAAATGACAAATTAGATCTTATTATCTGAATCACCGAGATAATTTGATTATGTCGCATATTTCTTGGTCATTGAACCAGTCGATGTAGTGTTATGGAATTAGGTAAACCTACTGTTACACTTGAATATACTGTGTTGGACCTAGAAACCGGTCTAGCTTACATCCTCTCCGAAAATCCTATATGTCCGCCAGAGACTGCTTGTTAGTCATTTATGATGTGAGATTAAGTGTGCACATTTTTTCGATTTTGCAATGAGGAGATTCATTTAACAAACCAACAAGACCACCCGGTGGGTAGGTATGATTTTCATCCATCTGCATGCACAAAGACAGATGATGCATAAGCCTTGTGCATGCTGACAGCGCCATCACACAATAGGCCTGACGCATTCGTTTACTCCGGTGCTGATACAAGCAGTTTTGGGATATCAGTCTAAAATGCTGTGCATTCCTGAATAGGAAATTGGATATGAAAGTAAAATTATGGTCCAATAGGACATGCACGCTCCAGTAATGTGTATTAACGTTTTACTCCCGTAGCGACTTCAGCTGCAGGTATCATTAGTAATCTCCAGCGAACGTCTAATCTACGGGTCCTTAAGGTCTATACTTTTAAGTTATGGAAACTCGAAAACAATAAATGATTGCAACACTTAGAAAATACCCCTTAAAAGATTGCAAATGTATCAGAACTTGTACGTATGCACGAAGTGTCTCGACATTTCATTATTAGTTATACATTCCCATAGGATATTGTTATTCGTGAAGTCCTCACTGAGTGCAATAAATCGTGTGACAGCCAGCGAAAGTATGTTTACTCTCGTTTAGTAGTTCCATTGATCGCTGTCATCAAGTCGTACATATAGTAACAAAGAAGCTCCAGGTAAAAACGCACTAGAAAATAAGGATCGCTCATAGGTGGGGTAAACCTGGAAATGTGGAAAAATCATAGAGGTGTTCCCTGTACTATGCAGGTTGCGTTTAGTAGCTGATAGTTATGAATCAGGACCATGTGAACCGTATAAAGTGTAGCGTTGTAATCAAAACAAGAAAGCGCAAGACTACAAAATCCCCGAATGATCAGTACTTTGGAGACCTCGGTAAGAACAAGGTCATGGGACTTTCAGAATCAAGAGCTCCATGTTTTACGAGTTCAAAGTAGTATGTTATACATAAAGAGCCACCGCATACGAAAGTAACCGAAGTCAACAGATCAGCTAAACTGCTTGTATGATGAAAGTTATGACGCAAGTCATTGTAGAAACTGGTCACATACTTTAATCATGCTGTTTTTGCATAGTCTGTTAGATGCCAACTGAAAACAATGTGACCATCCCCAATATTAGATAAATGAGCAGGACAACCCTTCCAGTTATCCCAGAAACCTGTATCCACAAAGTTGACTCTATTTCTAAACTCGTCATATGCATAATCAAGGACGACACCGTTTTTGTTACCATTGCTGTGGCTTGTGCTTCTTCCAGAATAGATGTCACAATCAAATTAAAGAATGCCTAATACAGCAAAGTGGTGTAAAATACCACGAATTTTCTACGTTCCTTGATCTGCCTTTCATCCAAAAACGACGGGCCTAACAGTCATATCTAATAATGGCGCCTTCTTAGACCCGCCTTTGCACAGTTCATTTAAAAAACTAATATGATGCCAATGTGTCACATCTACTCAAGGTTCTCTAAAAACATTCCGCTGGCTTATGAGCGATATCTAAGGTGCTTGCGTCCACCGTGTATAGATTCCAAAATTTCCCCACTTTGAACTACCACCCCAAATGGACAGGGTGTAATGCAACACTCTACTGCGCATCATCTATTCCGAGTGATTACACAATATCCTAGAGAATACTATAACTCTCATATCTGGTAGGTTCATGTTACTCTTCAAAATTAACGCACTCACGAACACTTTAACTGGAAGATCTACGCACATCAAGATCTTGACATCGGCTGTAAGGAGCCCTAACTTAGGGGCCGGTAAACAACTATTCTGAACAGCAAATGAAGATGAGTTATTTCTTCCGTAGCAATATCCACCAATCAACATTTTTAGAAAAGGAACCTATTCTCTTTAACCTTTTACAATCAAACATAAGGGAATTGCCAGATTAGTTCGGATATACTGACACCAGCCTGATTAAAGCTACAACCGCTACTGCAAGCAACATGAAACGAAGGCGTCATCTGATGCGGTCTGAAAGGGAGAAGAGTAAGAAAATTTCGATGATTGATACATCGTAAGTTTCTGTGGCTGAAAAGAGACCAGCATATTCAGCTTTTTACGACAACTCAACGACTCTTCTATCATTAACATCTAAAGGGAAGTGCAGAAATTTCATTAAGGAGACGATCGTGCTTGGTCAAAGTGGTGGGAGCACACCATTTTAGAATGATAATGTCTCGGCAAGACCAATAATGGCGTGTGATAAATGGTGGATTAGTACATGCCTTTGACAAGGAGTATAAATGAGATAGTTAGGTTCCAATGACGTCTGACTGTTACTTAGGCCAAGAGCTTACTCGTTCAAGTTGCGTGAGTTCTACGCCACTACAATGTTTCTTTCTTTTTGAATTACGTACGTTAGGCTGTTTGCCATGCACTCCTGATGCATACTCTATGTAAAAACATGGAGCATACTTAGTTGACAATTATATGAAGTGATAGATCTTAATGCCCAGTGATTAATGTAAAGGTGGTAGAGGGTTACACTGTGACTTAAATAAAACCCAGTTAAGAAAGCTCTGGTTTCTCGTTAGATTGGGACCAACGAGAGTAACCTCATAGCACTGACTTGCATGTGTTTTACAAAATCACATCAGGAAGCATTTAAGCCCCATCCCCAACGATTTACTTGCAAAAAATGTGCAGAAATAGTGCGTTCAAGTTCCAAACCAAAACGATACCCGTACCAATTCTTCCGAATTTCGAGGAAGATCAAACTGAAGATGACCAACAGTAACCTTAGACGTATTGCGACTGCTCATATAGAAACTGCACAAATGCGACTGGCTGATTTGCGTGAAATGCATTGTCGTCTGTTGTCAATCGTTGAAAACTTGACCTTGTGCAGTCGTATCATGTTCACACTATTCTGCAAGACAATCGTCGACCGTATGAAGAGGACTTATATTAATCGCTTGCGGAAATCACGTACGAAGCATGCTGAAGAACCAACTCCAGTGGATCCCAGTAAGTACGTATTGAACTGTTCTTCAGTACAACTGAATTCGTTGCAACTAGAACTGTTGGCCCTAGGTCTTGATTATAAAATATCATCGCGCAAACTTAATCGTATTTCCATTGAAGCCAAGTTAAGAATCTTTTCGATCAATTAGATGATCTCCGACCAACCAATGCCGACAATCTAGGCTGGCTAAGAACTAAATTTACGGATATAGTTCATGAGTTTATCATGACTGCTAGCAACGGCCGGTGTGCTATTACCAAGCAACACCTACAATCGTTAAGAGAGCTTAAGTCAATAAACGTTATGATATTTAAGCGGATAAGGGCCCTAGAACCGTCATTTTAGATAAAGATGTCCAAGTGCAGAAGATGTTGTCAATATTTAGTGACCAAACCAAGTTTAAACGAATAGACAGAGTAGACAAGGTCACCGGAATAGAAGATCGCATAGGACGACATCTGCAGCTGCTCTTACAATTGCGGATTATTGAAGAAGTGACTCATAATCCTCTTAAACCATGTGGATTGTCAACGCCCCAGCTGTACGGCCTGCCGAAGACGTATAAATCTGGCATGCCGCTCCGGCCAATTTTGGTGATGACGAACTCCCTTTACCATAAGTTGGCGCGTTGGTTAGTAGCTTTTCTATCTTCACTAAAACAAAAGTTTCAGGCACACTCCATCAAAGATTCTCTGGAATTGATTAATGACCTGAACAAACTTAACATTGCTAATGAACTGATGTGTTCTGTAGACGTTCAGTCGTTATTCACAAACGTCCCTCTGCATGAAACGATTTACTATATTTGTGGGCTCGTTGGAATGAACCACATTACGTTGCCACTTCAACCGATATAGTGAGAGAAAGTTTGCTGATATGCACTGAGAATGTCAGTTTTAGTTTTCTCGAGCAATCCTACCGCCAAATAGATGGTGTGGCCATGGGAAGCCCGCTTGGTCCCATCTTAGCAGACTTCTTTATGTTAAGAATTGAGAAGGAGCTAGCTACCGAGATAGCAGGTTTGTCATACTACAAGCGTTACGTCGACGACACACTGATATTCAGTCAATCCAAACAGGTAATAGATAACTTAGTGCAACGCCTAAATAGTTGCTACTCTAACCTGTAGGTTACGTGTGAATTTGAGGCGACAGTTGTCTGCCATTTCTAGACCTACTCATATGTCGCCGAGAAAATGGCTCGATTTGAAGAGTTGTCTATAGGAAACCCACATGGTCCGGCCAATACCTAAACTTCAACAGTTTCACACCGTTTCAACATAAACGAGCACTAATAAATACACGGTTCACACGGATAAGACGAATATGTACTCAAGACAGTCTTGCGGAGTAACTAGACTTGATCACTTCTGTCTTACAATCTAACGGTTACCCTAAAACGTTCATAGAAAGGCATAGTAGACAAAAAGCGCCGTCCGAAGAAGTGATCACTGTAGAGAAAAAGAGGGTTTGCATAGAGTTGCCCTTCAAGGGTGACCATATCGTGCGGCAAACAACACAACGACTGAGAAGTTCACTTAAACGAACATTTAACGCGGCTGAACTCCGTGTACTATCTCGGACCCAAAAGTTACCAGTGCCTTCAATCAAAGGAGACCAGCCTATCGGTGCCACCTCACATTGTGTTTACCAATTTACATGTAACTGCGGTGAAAGTTACATAGGTAGAACCGAAAGATGTCTGATCTCCAGAATGGAGGAACACTTTCCCAAATGGCAATGTTGCTGAAACACATAAACAGCCAGTTTCATCAGTCGCTAGACTTGTCCTGACCACTGATCATGCTATCGATCCAGCTTGTGCATTCAGAGTTCTGTTGCATCACTCCAATTCAAGATTCCTGAGATTTGCTGAAGCCATAGCAATCGATCGCCTCAAACCAGCTCTGTGTGTTCAGAAAAAACTGTTTGTGAACTTGACCCTTACCTATACGTAGTGACTTATCTTAACCTGCTTATTGATTATCAACCCTTTGAATTATTTGCTATAAAAAACGGACCCATATTATCGTAAATTTGGCACTGATGAGTCAGTACGAAATGTATGCATCTACCAGTTTTCGTGTTCTGACTGTTTTGTTCAAACTTCTAAAGGGAACTAACTGTTTGAAAACAATTGTAGCCAATCCACTTTGCCTCCTTTGAGTGACTATACTCATTAACTAGAAGGACCGTAGTCAACTGCTCAGCAAGACTGGAACGACGTTCATTTACTCAAAAATGATAAAGTACAGGAAGATCTTGATGCTCTAAACTTGGAGATGGTTTTTATTTCATTGCTTTTAATTTGCTTTTTGCTCAAAGCGTTGTGGCAAGTAATGTAGCATCTGCTGGACTGTAGAGAGAGCACTCACTTCACCATTTGGTGTAAAATGGCGGAAAATGTAGAACATCTGATGACTCACGTCCTACTCTAAGGTTGTCAGTCTAGTGGAATGATGTACAGTGTGCATTTAAATTATGTGGTTGCGTAATTTGCGATTGTGTTTAGTATATCGCCTAAGACATATGTGTGATAGATCAGTGTACGTAAGTTGGTGCCACTGCGTAACTACAGTTTTATCGTGATTATTTTCACGACCTTATCAGCTAAATAACTACGTGTAACTAACGCAGTTGTTCGGCATAGTAACAAACAGTTTGCGACGAACAGTGGGAAAAAAAGTCTGTGAAATGTTGAAAATGTACACTACTGAAGCACCAAATAAGGCGTTATTTAACATAGAAAACGACACCACTTTTGTGGGAAGTCGAAATGTAGACAGTAGTGAGACAATGATCATACCATTCCGATAAATTGCAAATCTCAGTGGTTAACATTAAAGTTATATCCTAATGCAGCGTACTCCAAATCACCAGTTTAAACACCAGTTTTCTGATTAACATCTTCCATCGTCTAGGAACTTCTGAAGAAGCATGAAAAGTAATTATTCGGAATACAATTCAACTTCAAAACAAATGGAGAATGAAAATATATAACAAAAACACCGAGTCATGTGGACATAAATTGGGAAAACGAATTACTGCCTATGGGATCGAATGAAAACAGTCTGTCAAATTCGTAGACCAAAATGTAGGTGCCACAGTGGTTTCATGAAGTTCAACAATTTATTGGGATACAGTCAGAATCCTGATGCTTATCTGTTCTATTGCAACATTCGAATAAACTCCATACCCTTGTTCAAGTATGAATCTAATTTCGCTTGCAGAACTGTTCACAGTCTTCCCATAATGCACAACTATTCAGCCATCTGCCATTATAAATAAGCTTTAAACTCAAATTGTGTTGTTTAACTTTGAACCACATTCTGTTGACGTATCCATTGTGACCACAACAAAGGTAACCTTAAAATGTGTAAGAGCGAGTTAGCACGTCTGGAAGCCTGTCCCCACTAGCTCGTGGGAAATCAAAGTAGTGCGCAGCAGGTTAGTGTGAATCAATGATTTTGACTTAACCGACCTGTACATTGTGAAGTTATGGATTGAAGTTAATAAGATTATCACCATACGTTGTGTTTAGGCAGTGGACCAAATTGAGAATTATTCACAAGCGGTTGTTGACGCAACTCGACTGTTTGATCATAGCCTGTATGGGTTTACTGGCACAGTAATTACCACGGCTGCTCCACAAACGGGTAAACTCGTTCCCACTCCTTAGTTGAAGTAAGGATATGTTTTATTGATGATCTCTGACTACGACGACATCTGAATCTAGTGATTCTTTCAGAAAGACGGGTGATTTAAAAGGTGATCGATCAAACGCAGCCAATATAGATCCAACTGGTCCAACTTCTGAATTTTAATGTACATTCCAGATTAACGAGTCAAAGTGGATTAAGTTTAGCGTATTCCATTTCTAGCTCCAAAGCTCCTACAACTTTGCGGCGGACAGGTAATTCCAGACTCTCATGTCTTTCTAGGGAATTAGTCCCATCGGTTCCTAATTGAAGTCACTTTAAATATATATATATGTGTATTTCTGATACGACCACATTCTGGTAACATATTGTGTACGTAGTGGATCATCTATTCAACAAAAGACTAGGTCCTACACGAATTTGACTTCATAAATGACGACAAGCCACATCCAGTAAATAAATATAGAGATTGGATTCTTGCACACTGTCCAAAATATGAAGGCCGTTCACACACGTGTGTGAAGATCAGTGCACATCCAAGATCGGTCACTGTTGGTCACTATTCGATAACACTCACTTTTAAGTACCGTATTATCAGTACAAGCCAGAGCAAAATGCTGTCCCCTAAATTACTTCCACGAAGTTTCACTAAGATACTTGTATGGCGTGGGTCTCTATTCTAAGTGAAACCATTGAATATCTCATGATTTATAGAAGGTTTTGTTTCCATCTATTGAAATCTTAGTCAAGGCAAATTACTCAGTCTGTTTTGTTTGGTTCTTCCAAAGTCGCACACCTCACATCATCATTTTAACTTCAAAGAATTCGTTGCATCGAAAGTAGTTTAAAAGCTTGCTTTTCGAAACTTAGCATGTGTTATAGGACACAATCTCTTCTTGTGCCTTTTATGTGGAAAAGTACCTCCTACGAACCGGTGTCAGCGAGTCTAGGCAACTGAACTCATCAAACTACATTTGAAGTATTTATACACATTCGTTTAACGACGAATGTTTGTTTTTCAAGCTCCCGAAACTGTACAAAGAATCAGACACGACCCACTTTCATTGATTGGTCGTTTTAAACACCAAGGTTTTTCCTATCCTATCCTGGGATTATCCATTCATACTAGCAGTAAGTACACCCTGAAGTGTATGGGAGCCACGGCTTCTGTGTTCACGTTAACTCGTAACCAACTCAACAAGCCGCTGACAAAAGAACTGTACACTTATGTATGGTGAATTAAAATTTTACGCATGTATATTGATTATGGAACTGTTATCACTAGCCTAACTTGACTCATTACCAATAAACTTGTATCAGAGGTTTTTCTCCACCAATGGTAAATGAAAAAAGTGCACTCAGCGGTGCTATTCACTGAAATTTTCTGTAAACAGTAAGGTGAATTAGCACAGATTTTACAAGAATATTATCAAACCCAGATCTTACATCTAATAAGTGGTTTGAACTAGTTAATAGCGGATTGTAAACTTCAGATTTAAATCTTATGAGAATCAGGTTGAGTGTTTTGTCTACTCGTATTCACTGTTTTGTTCCGTAATTGCCTGTGTGCTTGTGAATCCATTGCAGGTCACAATGTTAGCAATCAGAACGGATTAAAATCACGATTCTGAATTAACCAGGACCTCTCAGTTGTTACGCTTCATTTTCTACGCATTTTCATGTTTGTTTCATATAGGGGCATATGGTACTAGACAGCTGAAAAACTTATGATCACCTGTGACGCAGTTTTCTGTTGAAAACACCTGTTCGTTTCTTATTGAATTAGTAAAACTGGAAGTTCTGTCAATTATTTATAACACTACTATCTTCGCAAATTATACAAGTTTTTATGGAGATATGGACAATACGCGCGTTTGAACTCAAGCAGTACAATTTAAAAAAAAAACCATTTTTGCAGTACGAGCATATAAAGCGATTCAATAAAAATCCTTGAAAAAAGTTACGCGAAAATAAGAGTAAACTTCATCAAAGAAATAAACATCAGCAACTGGCCTAGCACGCGTACAACAAACCGTATATAAAGTGTTCAGTTTTCTTATCCAGAGTAATGATTCTTCCGATTGTCCAAAACTACCTAAATGAACGGTGTATGAAAAATACCGTTTTTCATTGTAGGGCCATCGAAGTCACATATGGATTTGAACGCTCAAGTCTTTCTCCGAGCAGATTTTTAATTGTTACAAGATTGCCAAAATGCATGCATACTTCTGCAATAAGCGTTTTTGGATATTTGTTTGGCACTTTTTCTGACAACAATTATAATTCATTGTTCAGACGTTGTCCATTTAGCTAAACCACAAGTTTATTCAAGCCTGTTAGATCTGTGCCTAGGAAAGAATAACTTTTCTTCACAAGCAGCCGTGTCAACCGTTGTACATTCCAAATTCATCCTTCTGTTAACAAACGCACAGATGTGAATCTGACGTAAATTGCCTCGCAGGTGAAGGATTTTTATCCGCCTGAATGTACTTGGCATCAATCCAGTCGATGAAGAACATCGTCCAGACGACTGTCCATTTTGGTTGTACAGTTTAACGGTCAGTTCAATAATACTACAGGATAAGCTACAACAAAATTAGTCTTATCTGGCCTCGTTGAGACCAACAAAACTTTTGCTGGACACACAAACTCCCGATTACAAGGAATCAGTATATTTTTCCGTGGTTGGGTGCGGAAGTTACTGAGCACAAACATGCTCTGAAACTTTTATGTTGAGAAACATAGTGTATGGAGGGTAACTTTTGCGGAGGATATCCGAATAACTGGTTAGCCTAGCTCGTTCTGATCTTTTGGTCGTACGATGACTAACAAAATGTCTAAGACGTTCTATTGGAGGAGGATGCTTGTCAATTCTTTAAGAATCATAAAAAATGAAGTTGTTCACTTGTAATGTGAAATCACTGTGCCACACTCGGTACACACTGGCACACACTCGATTCATTTTCCGTCTGTGTTCGACACTGTTTTGCAATCTACAAAAATTTCCCTTTCCACTACTCCTTGCAATCACAGGAAGATTTACATTATCTTTGAGAAAGTTAGGAAACTATGTTAGAAAATCGAAATTGTTTCTTGTCTTGCCGACTTCACAGGGTTTCAACAGAGTTGTTTGAGGATTCTGAACAGAATTAATGTCGGACGCAGCTCAGCACGTTGTTTTTGAAAGATGTCTAACAATAAAATGACAACATTCTCTACCTCTAGTAAATAAAACGAGAAATACATTTTGTCATCATAAAACGATATGTTTCCCGAATTTAGCTGGTACATGTATTTAACCTCTAGCAAAATAAAATTATCTTCTGATTTGGCCAAGCCTCGAGTTTGAAGGCATGCTGAACACCATTGGAGAACACCAGCCATCTTGCGGTTCTGTTTTATCGTTTATGGATAAATAGAACGGGCAAATTTCCGAATGGTATAAATCGTTATTCACGTTTTCCAGTTCATCTGACAAGTGGCAGAACTACGTATGTCCGTTTTGCAATACTACAATACTCCACAGTTACCAACAAACCAAAGGGGGATCCTCATGTTGCCATAATTAAGTAACAGGAAACGGTTACTAACATTTTTGGCTTAACCCTATTGTGGAGTTTCTTACTCATAAAAGACAGTTTTTGCAATGGAAGTAGCTGACGTCGTAACCAAAACCATTCCGGATTGAATGGTCTGCAAAGGTGCTTTAGGAGTAACTTCTTCCTGATGACCAGTAGACTCGGCAGACATTGAGGTGTTTCCTCCATTAATCAGTCTGGTAACATATTTATGATAGTTTTCACCAACTTAACATCTCAAATCAACCCCATAACCCTGCTTACTTTCTCCGGTTTCGCTGTCAAATTCGAGTGCCTTTTACCAATTCGCCTCTTGTTGTCACACCTGGATTATTGACTTTCAGATCAAAATATCAACTCGAAGTCACCTTATTAGCCTTGGGAACATTTTTTTCACTTACTCGGTCCACGTATAAATTCAGTTATTTTGATATTATCAGTAAGTAAACCATGCACTTTCCAATGTGCAATTTTTCGAATCTGTTGTTTTGCACTGTAATAATTAAAAATTTCGAGCATCTTAGGATGTCTTTGAGATTAAACTGAACTAACAATATCAGTCTTTTCTCACAATCACTATTCCCTGTGCTTTTTTTGGAACCACAAGAAATGTAGTACTATAATGTGCACTTAGTTAGAAGAACAAGGAGTCAACCGTTACTAGCTGAAACTCATACTAAAGCGGCAGTTGAAATGCCGAGAGAAGAAAAATGTTTGAAAACACTTCGCAAGTACGTGGTAATATGTACTCACATTTAAAACGAAAATTCAATTCAGAGTATAATTTTTGAAAATTTGAGTTTCTTCTAATGGTTAAACAAATTTCAACTGAATACGAAGTTTAAGTATCGTGAATATGCCCGTTTTTTATGCACAAAGTTCGTGGAAACTGCCAAGGTACAATCAACGTTGCGTAGCAGTTAACTAGTTAATACCAATTCTCCGGTTTTCGCGAATATCTAGGTCATCCAAAACTTGATTACATAAAGCATACCGTGTAACAGCTTCAGCGATGTATACAGAAGCTTGGTTTACATAAGAGTGAAGGGAACAGGTCGCCTGAAACTTGAGTGGGTCGTTGACATAATTGGATCTATTATAATTAGGTTACAGGAGTAAAACCAACAAACCCGATTCGTACAGAAGTGCGATCTACCTTTGGTTAGGTTGCTTCCAACCGAAGTATTCCTACTTTACTTGAGGAATAAAGTATTTTAATGACATGGTTGGGTACCAAAATTGATAATGTCATGGACCAAATCAATCGGCAATCATGTTGGACCTTCAGCTGTACAATCCACACAAGTACTTGCTTCATTTGGAATGAAGGTCTTCAAACTCTTTCACAAAAGAGTCACATCGCACACCCCAAATAGGTTTTGTTCCTCAGCAAACGATGAAGTGTATAACTGTGTGTGAGCTTCATTTTGATGATCTAGTTTAGCTAGTATAAGAAGATTGAGAATGGAAGATATTATTTGCAACCATTTAGATTGTGCGTCGAAATTATGTTGCAGATTTACACTCGATGCAAAACTGTGATACCGTAACGAATGCTTTTGGTTGAGGTCACATTTAGTTAAATAACAGTGCGAACAACAGGTTGAGAAGAAGACTGATTATGTATAAGGTTATCATATTGATCATTCAGGCTGAAAACATATCAGTATCTATTTTTCGATGAAACGGCTACAAACTTGGAATAGTTCTACACACGTGCATTTCAGAAATAAATGATTGCTGTTGGTTTTAGTCATAACCCACAAAATTGTGGATGATCCAGCGATCAAGAAGATTTTTATGTGGCTCTCTGAAAGGCCAGCTGATTTCCGTTACAGAAATGACAAGTGGGTGGGTAAGAAACCTTGGGCTGAAAAAGCTGAACAAACAGTGGCTGACCAAAACATTCAGGAATGAGTTAAGTTAAGAGAACACATTGTTCTGAAGTTCAGCAATTTCCAGAACTAACCGTTTCCATAACAGTCGAGCTCTTGAAGACACAGATTTCATCCCCACATTCTGGGTCATCTTCTAAAAGTATCCAGTCACCGACCGATTAACCTGATGGGGCTGGTTGGATGTGGGTCACAGACTGGAAGCTGATGGTTACTGCTGTGAATAAAACCTGGAGAATTTGGCTTAAGTCCCTGCTCGTTTTATGTTTTCATCGCAGGACTTATAATGACATTCAGTCTTAGTTTCGTGAGTTGTGTCTTCCGTTTGCGTTGCTTACACGAGCATTTTGACCGGGTAGCTAAACGGACAAAATAATGTGGACTACAACTCCTTACAGTGACGCTTCCCGAAAGTATTGGTGCAAAGTACG